>CALYCR020002444.1:0-69381 GCA_944470395.2 Schistosoma turkestanicum
CTGCACCTATTGGAAACGGAGTGAATCACTGCGGTTGCAAATCCATTTGCATAATTCATTCGGATATTGTTGAGTTGCTTCTCGAAATCATGAATCGATTATTGTGAGTTATTAATTAGTTATCTATGAGCAATCGGTGTTCGCTTTTTATTGATATGGGTCACATCAGGTATGAGCATCTACTATTGTTGTTATCCATAGGATGGGACCGTCGAAAATTAGACTTTGATTTCGAACCAGGTAAATCTGAACATTCAGATAGGTATGTTATGGAAAAGGCTGAAGCTCAGCATTGACTATCTTTTTGCGCGAATTCATTCTAATTCTATTGAGAATTCGTGACAAAAAGGGATCATTTCAGGTTGGTTTTAAAGCAGTTCTCATTAGAATCAGTGAATTCAGTTGCCCAAGACGTCGAATTGTCAAAATTGTAGATTAGAATAGTACGATAATGGCTCGGTGGTGAAGCGTGTGTTGTGGTAAACGTTTTACGAAGCTAACATATTTTATAAAATAGACACAATAATTATTGTTCTTAATCCTGACAATATTCGTTATATTTTACTTCTTTTGTTTATCTTCATCAAAGAATATCTCTCGCGTACCAAGCGTATTATTCCTACGCGACTTTTCACCTAGCTTGATGTTGGCCGCTCGTGTACCATAGCCTCAATATTATTTCCAGATCATGAGGCCAGCGATAAATAAACGTCTTCATCAGTTTTTGTCTTTCATTTGACTTCTTGACTATCGGGATTTACATTATTATTTATTACATTATTTTTCTGATTTCAGACATTGTTTTGTAATTTCAATCGAGATTTATCTAAACGATATTTGCTTTATATATTTATATGTTAGCTTCAACCTCGTTTGAACATTTGCAATTGTAGACAAACCTTTGAAAAAACAGAGCTGACTGTTTTTGAATGAGCTATGTTCGTTTTATTACCTAATATTTTGGATTCGTTTGATCATCTTAATCAAGCAATAAAGACTGAATGAATATGCGTGAAAATGGATTACTATAGAATCGATGCATTGATTGTTTGTTCTGCTGGGTGACTGACAAAATCTCAGCACATGTACAGAAAGTTCGATCGGCTTTCTCCAGATTAGGGCATTTATGGCATAAGTGTGATAACCGTTTACTAAAAAAAGGATGAGTTTACTGTGCCTTAGCCCTGTTCTCCTAAATGCATACGAAAAATGGCTAGTAAGAGTAATGTTTGTTCATAGACAGCTTAGAAGCATTGCTCATGTGACATGAGATAGCTGAGTAACGAACGAAGCTGTTAGGAGGCGTGTTTAAGGTGGCAGATCGACAGATGAAGTGGTGAAACGTCATCAGTTGAGGTGGTTAGGAAATGTGATACGTATGCCCGACCACCGACTGCCTCGATGAGCTATGTTTTGTGGTATAGAAATACGTTGAGAGACAGCTAGGTTTGACCAAACCTGGACATGGCGAAGATCCTTGAAGTCACTGACTAGTGGACTGAGTCATGTTTGTAGATGTAAGATACCTGGTTGGAGTCCGCAAGACAAAAGTCATTGATGGTTAGAGTCTTTGAATGATAGGGCCTAAAAATAGTTTTTACTAACGCAAATGCATCCACTCTTTGGTTTCCCCAAATCTCAGTTATATCCGAACATTATTCATTCTTTTTATTTCTGTCTCGGACTCTCGGAAGGATTTATTCTTTGGTCCGTTTTTACTTATCAGAATTTTCTGTTTTCACAGATAGGACTCTCCTCGAGAAATGGACCGATCTTTTAGTCTGTAACATGTTTTCAATCTCATAAAATTGTATTTTTGATGTTCATTTTTCGGAACAAAATTTATCCTACATTTGTTTATCATTTATCAGTTGATATACGAGAGTGCAAGCCGGTAAGCATTCGTCTGAATGTCGACCCAGTGTGTGTCGTGATGGATGAGAAGCTGACTTTCAGTTATGCATGACAATAGAATATCTTGAGGCTGCAATGTGTGTTCGAGATATATATGTTAAAGATAGTATACAGTTCACAATAGTCTACACACTTGGCTATACTTTTTATCGGCATATAAGTCGAGTGATCTATCACTCAAGGTCGAACGTTGATAATTCCATATATTGGTCGGCCAAATGCATAAGACTACGAAGCCTAGGTTTTTACCGCTAACTCAGAGTATGTGCAGTCCAGCACAAATTCAAAAGCTGAATAGACCCATTTTGAACAATGTAAGATGTTCAAAATGTGAACAATAAAGGGATAGAATTCTAAATACTAAACACAATTCTCATCACCCATGGCAGATCAGAATACTCGAAATAGACGAAAATACAGTGAGAGAATATAACAACCTTGGTACCCGAATTTGTCAAAAGTCATATCCTGATTGAGATATCTAAACAAAAAGTACAATTTTCGGGTGAATGCTCATAAATCTAGACTTATTAATTGACATAAAATTAACATCGTCGTTGTAAATGAATTATATAACTAAGATAAAACAATTATGCCTTGGAATTGCACGGCAAACTTTTCTTTACTTTTATAAATGAAACTTCGTTTAAATGAAAAAAAACAATTCACAGTTATATCTTGTTTTCTCAAGTGATATAAAAACTCCTAATGGAATTATTCGACCTTATTCTGAGAATGTTGTCTGTATTTACTTCCATACGCTTTTGCCCCTCCCAAGGAGCATCTGTCATCAAGCTACATAATGCAACTAGCACTCTCTCGACTAAAACTATTCAGTTTTATCCAATCGCTGTTTAACATGTTGATGTCTGCTTTCATTAGTAGGCGTATTTTGTTCCTTCTCTTTCATCACTCAATTCTTGCAAAAGATGTCTGGACAATAAATCAAAAGTCTCTTGGCTGTAGAGCTATTGATATACAGCTGTACCCTTCGGATAATGGTTTTCGTGGATTTCTGTCTTCACTGCATGCAGTTGAACTGTTTCGAAAACCCTACCATAAATTTTGACTTTCATATTTTGTGACATACAATTGTTTTAAGTTCCAGATAATAATTTGTTAACAAAGAACGCAAAGCACAAATGTTTTGCTCAAAAACACGTTCAAATAAAGCATTGACCAAAACTTTTCTGTTCCTGAAATCGTGAATCAATCATTGTTTGACCACTTTTAGAAACCTAGAATCCCTGAACGGCTTTGTCAGTTGTAATCATTAACTACTGAGGACAAGTAGGTGAGGTCGCGCGAATTCCTTTGATTGATCAGAGTGAGATAATAACACCGTTTGATCTTCTTCGGCTTAGCGACTCAGAGCTTTTGTATTCTCTCGCATGATCTTAGTTCTTCTGTCCTAATTCTGTAAGTAGCAGGAGTAGTCGTCTCAGACAATCCCCAAGATGAGGCCTAAAGTAAGGCAAAATAGCTATCCAGTGGTTTCAGGTTTAGAAGATAATCCTACAATGATCGATTGATGAATTAGATAATCGACACCTACCTCTTTAACTGATCAATAGAAAAAGTTCTAACATTTTTTTAAAATTATTCAAGTTCTATTATTCATATGAATTTTAACATGCACGAAACTTAAATCGATCATGAATTTCTACCTTACTAACAAGCAAAAATATAATAGCTTGCTTTTTATAATTCAGATTATCTTTCTAATTGTTCACTAACTGTCAATTCACTCAAAGTAAACAATTTTAATCCACATGAAGTATTTTCGTTTCAAATTTACCAATCAAATGAATGATTTTGATGTCGAGGAATTTTATATATATTTCTACATATTTGCGAATGTTATGTCGTTTGTTGCTGCTTTTCGCGTTGTACATGTCAGTTTCAACATGTTTTCAAAAGGCTTGATATTACCCTACAATATCAACCTTGGTACATTTAATCATCTGTGCCTTTACATGGTCACATCGCCCAATCATATCTCGCTTATTATTGCATTAAAAGCGTGTGAACGCTCAACCTCCGGAATACTAATACAGCATCTATTTGTCACGAATCCAAGTACTTTTAGGCAACCTCACCCACTGTTTTCAGTTTTACTGCCGTTACTTGACAGGTTTGATCACTACTGGTCACGTCTAGTCATTTTGACTATAAGGAATCCCTCTTGCATCCAGTATCTAATAATTAGGTGTCGTATATTAACAGGACAAAACGGCCTTACAGTACTTCCAGGTTCCTAATGCTACTCTGACAATAATTCATTCATAATTATAAAGTGCAACAACGATGATATTATATATATACTTAGTCATGTTACAGCTAAATAGGGTTCGCGATGTCCATATTTAATTTGCCCGGCTTGGTTTATTCTCTTGGGTTTATTCTCTCATATGGTTTTCTGCTTTATTGAATAGAATACGTTACTTTAAATGAAACAATTCTTACGTACTTACTTACTTACACGTGTTCCCCTCAATGGAGCATAGGCCGCCCACAAGTTTTCTCCAACCAACTCTGTCCTGGGCTTCCCTCTCCAGTTCTGTTCAATGTTTGTTCATTCCTCTCATATCTTTATCTATTTCTAGGAGTATTGTATTCTTTCGCCTTCCTCTCTTCCTTTTACGTTGATGGTTCCATGTGAGGGCTTGTCTCGTGACGCAGTTCGGTGCTTTTCGTAGTGTGTTTTTTATCCACTTTCACCTCTTCCTTCTGATTTCCTCATCCACTGATATCTGGTTAGTTTTCTCCCGCAGTTCGTTGTTGCTGATGGTGCCTGGCCAACGAATACGAGGTCTTTTGCGTGGACAGCTGTTCATAAACACTTGTATCTTCTGGATGATGCCTTTTGAAGTTCTCCAAGTTTCCGCTTCATACAGTAGAACTGTCTTGACATTTGTATTGAAAATCCTGATTTCGGTTTTGTTTGAAAGTTGTTTGGAGTTCCAGATATTTTTCAATTGTAGAGATGCAGCACTTGCTTTGCCAATCCGTGCCCGCACATCTGCTTCGGATCCACCTTTCTCGTCGATGATGCTGCCCAGATATCTAAAGGTCTTAACGTCTTCCAAGACATCTCCATCAAGAGTGAATTGGTTGGTGGATGATGTAATGCATGGGAGTATTTTGCTTTTTACTTTATGTATGTTGAGACCTGCTGCTGCAGAGGCTCCTGCTACAGTGGTCGTCTTCTCTTGCATTTGTTGTTGCGTGTGCGATAGAAAAGCCAAATAATGTGTGAAGTCCAGGTCGTCCATCTGCGTCCTCATTGTCCAGTTGATACCGTGCTTCCCTCCAGATGTGGACGTTTTTATAATCCAGTCGTTGACCAGGAGGAAGAGAAAGGGTGAGAGTAGGCAACCTTGCCTGACACCGATCTTCACGTCGAAAGAGTCTGTCATCTGTCCTTAGTGTAAATGAAACAGTAATGAGCTGTTTAATACAACTGCGCCCGAAAAGGGTCTCCTTAGTATAATGATATATGTCGAAACGGTGGGGAAGATTAGAACATTCGTCTGAACTGGAGTAAAATAGCATGCATTTTTAGTCTCAGGACTAAAATATATTCATTGATCTTGTTGTCTGTTTGTACATGTCTGTAAAATTATGTTTCGGAGTTTAGGTAACAGACTCCAATGGGTGGACCATACACAGTCAATTGTATGTTTACTGTTTGTTCAAAGCGAAAAAGGAACAAGTTGTTTTTCCAATGACTTCACGATCAGACTATCTACAGTTAGATTGTGCAATCATTGTGTTTTCTTCAAAAGAATAAATGTAATGGAGTAGTAAATAATTATACAATGTCATAGGTCAAAAAGATGACATTTTGTCGAAGTAATACTTTGGACTAAAATTGTAATAAGTACAGCTAATATATGAAGCCTACGTTGCTTGTTCGCTTAGCCTTTTGAGCACAAATAATATTTTCATACTTCACGAATAATTATTTACAGATCTTCCGACCTTATCAAGCATCGGCTGATAAACTGAGTTGTTTGTACAGAGGTGTATATTTGTGGAATTCCTCCTTCTTTCACTACAAATATTCTACGCTACTTTGGTCGGCTATAATACAATCATCATGTTTGAGTGGTTTCAATTATTTATTTGGCGTCACGCGTTTTATTTTATTCTGTACGAGCGGTGTCTCTAACAAAATGCATAACCCTTCTTACCTACCCTGACTAGCAGTCGTCTCAGAAGGGCTGCAGTTAGAGGTATATATCTTTCACAAACGTTAAGCCTATGTGAAATAAGGTAGATAATGAAATAGTTTTCTATTTTGATACTGTGTCATTCACTACTTTTCTTAATTTTAAATGAAGAAAAGATGAAACATTGTAACGTATCATTATGTTTCTGGAATTCACTTAAAGTCCTCTAATCAATATGATACTATCAAATTATTGATTGTTTTAGACACTGTGACCTTTAATCTTTGACAATCAATATGATACTATTGAATTATTGATTGTTTTAGACACTGTGACCTTTAATCTTTGACAAAAGAATTTTTTGTATGGAGAATAATTTTTTGCCATTTCCGACATTGATATTCATTATTGATTTGTGGTTCGGATGACTGAGGGATGAGACGCTGTCACGCATTTATGATTTCCAGAGTTTGAATAGAGTAATCCAAGTAACGCAAGGTGACAGAATAATCAACAGTTTCCAAAACTGTTACTTGAAATACTTTAGTTATATACTTACTTACTGACAGAATAAGTGAGTTACCTAACAACGTATTTGATTACGCCTAGTACGTTCAATAGGGCAAGGTTCGAAGACCAGCGTTCTTTACCGTACTCTATTCTGAGATTTCGTTTCAAGTTAATCTCGACCGTCATTCAATATATTGATGTCTGCCTCCGTTTCTCGCCCTTTGAACATCCTCCTCTTCTTAGCCCTTCAGCATTCACATTGAGGATTTGTTTTTTGACACCGGTGAGTGCTTTTATCAGCGTGTGTCCTAACGGCCTTTTAAGATTCCATCAAACTTCTTATGCATATGAAACTTGGTTTATTCTATCGTACAAAAGGATATTGCTGATCGCATCCGTCATCAGATCTGAGGTGTGTTGCGTAGAAAACTGCTAAAATACGCTTGCTTCTATTGGATAATATCCTTCTTAATTTTCCAATTTTCCGTTAAACAGGGTGGAACTATTTTGACGCGTATATCGAAAATTCTGACTCGTGTTCGATCATCTTTGTCCAGAGTTTCCGGGGAAAACCAATTGTAGAAGCGCGGTAATTGCTTTCCTTAATACCGTCTTCACACAGATATTAGATCCACCTTGTTGATCAGTCAGGCTGCCTACCTTTCAATGATTCTTTTTCATGTGTGATTTTGTTGTTGCTTTATATTCTGTGTCGAATGACGTTACCTTTTTCATTTTGTTTTGAGACATAATTCTGTACAGAATGCTGCTATACTGTTTGTCTTTTCAAGCAATATTTGATGTGTGTGAAGTAAGAGGGCCACTTTATCAGCAGAGTTTAGGTCGTCAAGTCGCATCCGAGAAGTCCATGATATTCCATGCTACCTCTCAGATTTCGATGTCTGCGTAATCCAGTCGGTCAACCGGATAAAGAAAAAGCGTTAGAGTAAGCAAACTTGCTTTACACAGGTCTTCACCTTGAACTAGACTTTCAGCTGTCCCCCGTGCACGAAGCAACAGTTCGTTCTGTCATTAGGACCCACTCACGAGTAGTCCATTTTCTCAGGAAGAATAGAATATTGAAGAAGCATCCGTAATGTCAACCTATCCACATTTTAAATACTTTGTCGATATGCTGTGGTGAATGACATACACCTGAAGGTTTCGCGATGATCTGTAGTGTAGAGTACGGCCTAGTCAGACTAAATATATGTTGCCTAACTTTTTAGTCCCTCGTTATATGGACGATATTTAATCCAACCCCATTGATCATTATTTTGAAGAAGGCTTAGATGATCCTGATTGCTAAAGTTACAAATACAAATGGTGTTTTTGTGCTTATTTTAACAAAATCAGTGCGACTACGTATGAACCTGAGACGTTTTATTGATGTGAGAAAACAGGCATTCTGAAGCGATCGCGTTTCAACGATTACAAGTATTATCAGCTGCTATCTCTCCATTTAACCAGCAACCTGAATGAAACTAACCGTCTCAAAAAATGTACAAATATTACTTATACATATAATAAATGCTTATTAGATAGTTAGTAGAAACATCAGGTTCGTTTCATAACACATAATAACTCATCAAAATAAAGACCGTTCAACCACGTAGGTGAAGCTTGGGTGATTTGAATTATTAACCGCAATTTTCCTTTTCTTAACGAGCTGAAGGTTAATCTTTCTGACTCCAGCCTCAATCTTTTTCTGTTACTCGAAGTGCGATCAGCACTAGCCTCAGAATGGCTTCCGGTGCACTTACATATTATCTCCAAAATTCTAATTTATCCGATATAAAGTAGAAAACAAAATTCTTTTCTAGTTTTCAAAGGCGCAGTTAATAATTGTTTTTGTTCTAAATGAAGAAAATATGAAGTAATGTAACGGCGTATGACATTTATGGAATTTAATCAATGTACTTAAGTTTATATGATCTCATTGAATTTCACATTATTTCAGACACGGTGACCTTGAATCTTTTGTCAAAAGACTATTTCTATATGGTTTATTATATGGAAAAATGTTTTCACTTATGTCCGGTATTGATTTTCAGTGTCTTCATATATTCAATATATTATCATTTCGTGTTTTCTTCTTGTTTCTGACATATTGACCTTATCTTTTTTAGTTTTCTTTCATTCTTATGCGAGATTTGTAGAAAACAAATATACGCAAATATATAAATAGTGAAACTTTATCAGTATTTTGTCAACGTATCTTTTTTCAAAATGATGCATATTTCAGATTTGTCCAAACGAAAGAAGATTGTCATTGCTGTTGTTGTCATAAGTTTAATATGTTCAATAATAACAGGGACAATCCTGCTTGTATATTTCCTGAACCAGTCTTATAATGATATGTTTATCGTTAGGTTCAATTTATTCATGTATTTCAATTATATGATTTTGTTGTAAGTGAAATGTTATTGAATTTCTCAAATGATTTAAGGTCACTTCTATGTTAGTCATAATGCTCATAATTAACGTTTTGCGAGGACAGTCTAGAAGCTTTCCAACATATCTATCAACGCATTCACGATAATTATTTCCGATTGCCATATCTTGTGAGCATGAAAGTGATCATAAGTTTTAAGTGTATTTGAATTTACTTTCTAGATCAATCGATTATCTAAGTTTTAATTATTCAGATGGATTTGAATACTTCTTCACTGAAATAGATCACAGCACATGTCTCATTATTCCAAGACGCGACCATAAGTTCTGATAAACCGTCAGAACGCATAAAACAGAGTTTGAGTATAATCCACAGATTACTGATAACTTAGGAGTTTCAAGTAGAAAACTACATTTCGTAAAAGTATGTTTAATGTCATCGCTAACGAAGGAGTATGATAGTGATAAGTTCACAAAAATCTACATGTTTTGAAAAGAAGCGTAATTTTAATGATGTCTAGCAATCGAAGTTATTTTGTATTGCTTATAACAAAATGTAAAACGTCAAATTTTTTGACAGAAACTGCTATGAAAAATATTTTACATGATGTAGAATCATTTAAGAAGTGAATTTATTACTCAATAACCCATGATAAATAATGAAACTTTGTTTTATCACTGCTGATGATGTTTGTATGATGTCACATGTATTGCAAGGGAGTTGAATGAATAAAACTTTATCAGTAAATCCAACTGAATGGGGACTGATTGTCTCGTTTCGGAAATGTTTCAGTCTATAGATGCATTTGCCATTTAAATTTATATTTACATACGCGATATGTGCATATAAATACAATGAGGAAATACTGGTGGTTTTTGAATGAGAAAACTAGTAAATATGAAATAACAGACACAAATATTTTAGAATTTCTATTTACAAAAAGACGTTTCATTAAGAAATATATTGAATACTATTCCTTATGTTAATACGCATGATGTTCGTTTTCGATTAGTAAATGTCAAAGTTAATGATGGGCAAACGAAAGATAATATCACCGAAATTTGCCATAACTACGAGGAATTTGTTTCCCGTAAACAAATACAAAGGGAATTCAGCGATCTAGTACAGCATTTACCAGATAAGGTTATCCTCGAGATGAGTGAGTTCATATACCTTGTATGTAGATTTCATTACGACGTGATCTTGTTTAATGTCTGTTACATCTAACTGATCATCGAATTCTTTGAATACAATTCATATTTTAATTTAATTTTCATTCAGTAAAGCCCGTCATTATTTATTAGGACTTATATTCATAATTTAAGACAAGTTGTGATTATGTTTCAATCTAAACTGCAAAGCATCAAATAGTCAACAGTTCAGCTGAAACGTTGACTGAAATAACAGAGTTCAATCAATGCCGCAGCCGAAATATTGGTTGTTCAACAAACAGAAGAAACACTGGGAAGTACAGAATATTCACCATAGGGTTTACTGTTTGCTTAGTGTCAGTATAAACTTGCCTAACAATTTTTATGAATCACCCATCATACCAAAGAAAATCAACAACAACTGCACTCTAAAATTTGTAGAAATTTTACGTCTGTTAAATGAACATTTGAATAAACTGTGATGATACTTCCACATCAATCAGTTGAGAGTTTTCAAAACATCGTTCATATCAAAGTCATAGCATCAAAGTAACGGCATACTAAAGGTTTCATACCTAAACTTAAGAAAATCGATAATTCAAAATACCATTTAGAATGCATATTTTTGATGATTGATAAATGAGAAAAATTAGGATAAAAAGAAGGTTGGATATGTTTCAATGAAATATTTTGTTATGATCAAATTTCCATATCTAGCGATCATGTGAACTGGTTCTAATTCAGATACGTAGTAAACAAACAACCACATTCAAAGTTATTTGACACCACTCGTTTTACTGATTACTTTCATTTAAAGTGGGAAAAGAAATTATACCTGGTATGAAGTTTATAAACGATACCTACGAAACTTGCAAAACGGCTCGTTCCGAGGGAAATCAGTTGAAGAAAGCGAAACTCCGCGAATTTATAAAAAGCGTTTATCAAGGCTGGTTGCTCTCTGCAGACGAAAATGAGGTCAGTATTATGGAAAGAAATTTCCTTGATGATAGGAATTTCGATCTAACTTCATTGATTATATCATTGGTACTTCAAAATGGAACGACACCTTTATTCTCGCTGAAGCTGGTGCCAAGTCGTTCAGAAGATAGAAAACCATTAATTTATGTAAGTGAACAGAATATGAAATTCGATTTCTCAAAATGAATTCTTTTGAATGCCGTTATAATGAGGAAATATATATTTCTGGTTATTCGGGATAACATATTTCAAAAGATGCAGATTTGCAATGAACGAATTCAATTCTATTCATTCAACTGACATTAAAAATTGCGTCACCATGACCATCTTACTGATATGAGTATAGAGCTCTTTATTATTTGAGTTTAAAGTCGTGTTCTTGCTGTTTCACTACTCAGTTTAACACAACTGAACTCCCAACATAATTTTTCACAACCGTTATTCTGAATAGACCGATTAACTGTCGAGAATTTATACGCTCTCAATGTACAAATCAGTTCTTCTGTATGGTGTAGTATAATCTCTGAATTATACAACAATGAATGTGACAAGCAAATAAAACATCACAGCTAAAGGAAAAAGTTTATCTACTGATATTCAAAAAACCTTCCTGCAGAGTAGATTATAAATCATCAAGTCGCATCGCAGAGAGGGTTTGCGAACTCGACTGAAGTGAATACACTAATTGTTCTGACCAATATCCGATAGCACACTGAATGAACAGTATATGCTGAGTGGAGTGCTCTACACAAGACCAGATTTGATACACTTAATTCAATCTGTATCATATTTAATTAGCAATCCTTTAAAATTACACTGTTAATATGTTCTTTTAGATTACCCGAGGATCGCTTGACGCTTTTACCACTTTGAATGCGGTACGTTTATCATAATTATTACAGTAAACAATGTATTAATTTCTGTGTATGATTTCTTTTGAGCTATTATTACTTGCGATTTTCAATATAAGGGATGATTTATAAATTCAATTTGTAAAGGGTTGACAAAGTTACTAGCAGTTAAATGTTACTGAAGTTGTTATCAGTTTTTAGTTATGATAGTTTTCTGATATCTCATGTTTGTACAATGGAACTGATGGAGCATATTTTCGACTATTCCAACCTAGTCATGAAACGACAAATATTTCGAGTTTCAGATTCTCTTCAGTTGTAATGAACTCTCCATTACCTTGCTGAATCCTGCATCCTCACACCATTTGTTATCAGTAACTAATGGTTTTGAGGAGACACATTTAGCCTTCCAACTTTTTCATAAACTTGTCGCAATGTTTGAAAAGGTTGCCACCGCATGTGTTTCATTTGTGAATCTAACACTTTCAGTAGTGAAATATAAGAGCTATTCAACAATGGTTTATTTCACCTACAATGAATAGTATTTTGCCGGTAGATAGGGTAGGTCGACTGCGATAGACGATTGGAGATCACCATCAATGAGTACATGGTAATGAGTAGCGGCCAAAGAAAAGCTCTAATTCTTTGTTCGAAAGGAACTTTTGGTTTTCATTCTTATATTCACGCTCATAAAACCTAATTCGTACTGGAGTTAAAATAACATCTGAATATGTCATGGTTTTTGATGTGTCTTTTTCAGAAACAACAGGCTGAGAAAACAGAAGTAGCAGTAAGAGAACAAATGTTCAAGTACTTGGAAAATGTCGGAGCGTTGCAGAAGAATGAGAAGATGATGGATGGTGTTTTTGAACTGTATTCAAAAATTAAAAACGTAAGATGAACTGGATTAGATAATATTGATACACAATGAAGCGTTGACGGCCACAAAACTGTGGATGATGGAATAAATCAACTAGTTCGTAAAAGAATAACGCGACAAAAATGTTAATGCACTATTCATAGAATTCCCGTGAAGAAATATATGAACATGTATAGTTTAATTGAACGGCGACCAACATAACCATAACACTTTCTGAGTCAGAGACAAAAAATTTGTTGGTTATAGGAAAATCAACTATCAAAGTATCACGTTTAATTTCTGTGGATGTTTAGTCAACAAAATTCGTGTTATATCAAAAGATGGCAAAATACAGAAGTCTAAATTAGATCAATAAGTTGAGATTAAGTTGGACTGCTGGTTGGATAACTGGTTCCAACTAGACCGCATTACAAAGGCATTCGTTTCATGTTTTGATTTCATTAAAGATTCTAAACAGAAGCGTTACATTAGTCTTAGAATTATGCATTGAATAATTGGTTTTTATCATTATGTTGACACATTGTTTTGTTTTCAGAAAACATCAAATTATTCGTATGGTAAACAAGTTTCACTCAGCGATTTGAACAAACACTGTCCTATAGTAAGTCGATACTTGTGTAGATCTTAAAGATGCATGCTCACTAAGTTCAGCTTTATCACTGAAATGAAAATACGACAGAAAATTCAGTTTTCTTTCCTTAGTTTACAATATTTATTTGACAGAAATGAATGTTCATATATCTATTGAGATAAAATTCTGAATCCATCACAAAAATTGTGACGGATTTGATAATAAGTAAACTTGAAATTTGCATTGATCATGCCTTACATCAATGAGCAGTATCAAGTTAGCATGATGTTTACGAATAATTCTTTGACCGTAACCTCTTATAAGAAGTTGAAAATCGTCATTTCACATTATATTAACAATTTACTGGTAACCAAAATTAGAAATTCAAGATTATAGTTTCGAAGAAGGAAATCTCGTTCGCAAAACTTTCAACTCATTCAAGTCAATTGAGTTGAATTGTTCACCCTTGATTATCGAAATGACGTCTGTGGCTGTGTCAGTTTTAAAAATATTCAACAATCGAATTGTTAATTGAGTGTCAGAGGATATCCTCGGATTGTTTTTACTAATTTCGTTGTTATGCTACACGACTGCCTGAGAAGCAACAGTATGATACCAGGCAACCGATGTGGGATTCTGAGAAAAAAATGTCAGCTTTGATGGGTCTATGGATATAAGTCAAGGTATATTGCACATGTATTGAAAATTCATTTCCTGCAGCTAAACATTTTGTCATTTTTGTCTGTTTGTTTTAAAATGTTAAATTTGACTAGATAAACTGGGAGTTTTTATTCGAAAACATAATGCAGCGAATGGGTTTTGCGAAAAGAGACAAACAGGATGTTTTCGTCAAAGATGAGGTTTCCTTACATCACGCTTGTAAACACTTTGGAAGGGCTCTTAGAGAAAAGCAGGGGAGAAAGTAACTTTTATCGATTCAATTTTATGGTTTCAGAAATCGCTTATTTAACTAGATATCCTGTTGTTATATGTTAAGGCTCATCGATTCATAACTGAAATTTGCAAAGACATATGCATAGAGTCAATAATTTTGCGTCTTTCAGAGAATTTTACTGACGACTTGCATGTCACTTTAATTATGCACTTTTACCTGTTATAGACAGGTAGTAAAAACATATACTGTAAAGTCAATTTAAATATTCAAAGTTAAGAATATTCACTCACATTTTAAACGTTTTATTCAAAAGTGAACAAGTGCAGACAAGATTCTTCGAAATATAATTTTCACGAATCATATCTCTACATCATACTGTTGATCTCTGTTGTGTGCTTGATAGCAAAAGTCATTTAAAGTTAGATGCGAATAACCTATTAGAAACTGAAACATTTATTTGTATTTACTAAAGGAGGACAATCACCAAAAATGATATGTCATGCGGTTTTCCATCAGTCAGCATTATTTGTCACACAAGTATTCGGATCTTCAGAAACAAATAAACTCAGTTTATTAATTATTTTTCTTTAGAAAGTATTTGTTCGACTTCTTCTGTATTCGCAGATGACTACTGTGGTTTGTCTGATTCATAACCGATATGCATTATTATTGAACATGCATAAAGTTGTACAAAATTCTGCACGAAATCCTCAGCCTTTTTTTTTGAAAGTGGACTGTATGATTCATTTGTGCTGAGCTAATGATAATTATGTCAGACACGCTAGTTGAAATCGTTATGTTCATTAGTTTGAATGACGTGAATAGAAAATACAAATGATGACGGGTGAATCCATTTCACTCCGAAATAACAAAATGAATTCTCAAAATTTGCAGTTTATTGAGCATGTTGTATTGGACGTCGATGTGATAGTTAAACACTTGCAGATTTTTCAATATCTATTTGTACAGACGACAACTACTGGTAATTTTAAATCAAATAATGATTGTGTCTTGATTCAACACAATTTTTCTAATCCTTATTGTAGAAATATACACAATATGCTAGTGATCAGTTTATTGTACAACATGAGGTCCACGTTGAATGAACATTTTGGAGAGTTTTATCCTGTCGACAATCGTAAGTACCATAGTCAATTACGAAGATGTGTAAGGCTTCTAATCTTTTGTTCAGAAAAATTACTTGAATTCCAAATGTTATTGTCTAATTCGTAGAAGATAAGCGAACACATTGAAACCATATTTCCAATAAAACTCGTTTTGATCGGTGGTAATGCATTCAACTTGATGCTGGTTTTGTCAGTATTCGAACACACTTTATAACAACATACCTGGAAAAGTGAAGTGAACTGTCATCAAACTGTGAAGCACAATAATAAGATAGAAGTCGAGGGCTGCCCCTTCTCAATAAAATCATGAAGATGATTGTTCAGTATAAGCTCTAATTCTTGGCTGAATGAGTATTACAATATTTGCAATAATCTTTGTTTGCTGTGTCAGTTCAGAAACCAACTACGATAGGGCGAATGTGCATAAAATTCATTAATTCAGAATAGTACTGTTAATGGACAGTGCTATGTTCACCCAACGCTAAAATAAGGGACACGGGAATTAACAAGAATTGAAAGCGTTTACCTACTTAATATTTGATCAAGCATAATATTATGTCTTTACTTTATATTACTTCTTACAAATTTAATGGAAAATTATTGATTATCAATGAATTATTTAGATAAACAGTCAAGAAGTTGCCTTGATGAAATGAGAGAAATATTCCGATCATTTTTCGAACAACGTCATCAATTTTTCAGCATAAATAAAAATACAGATAAAGAAGTGAGTCGCGTATTTGATAAGACACTGATTTAAATTTGAAATTGTGAGTTGACTTCTATTTTACACTTTGAAGCATCCTTAATACGACTTTGTTGTGCTGGTGTTTGGTTCTCTGGTCTGGGTGTTTTCGTTGTGGATCTTTCATTGATCCTTAGAACAACATTATCAGCACAAACTTGACATGGAAGTGAAGCATTCGAATTTCTCCATGTTTGACTTGTAGCTTGTTCTGCGAACACGATTTTTGCCATAAATTCAATCGATTCACAGGAAAGAAAGATAATGAATGATGAAACTTTATCATTAGGCTGTTCCCACAAATACTTGAATGAACTCACTACAATTAAGTAATGTGTTGATTCGTGGCATGAAATCAGTCATCGTCTGTTTGATGCCTAAGATTTATTTCATGAAATATAATTACAAGTTGATGATTTACATGATGTATGCAGTGGTTCTGATCAATTTATGTGTTTATGTTCAATAGGTTTATGACATGTATGTGACATTGTCAGGAACGTTATTTAATTCATTGCAATCAGAGTCATGGACCAATGAAGATGAAAAAAGTAGGACTCTTCAAAAGGTTCGTCTTAGTTTGATAATTTCTGTCAATCTTAATTCGATATATTATTCAGTTTAGGAATGTTCAGTATCTGGTTTATGGGAAAAATCACCTCCTTACAAGTTCCGAACAATACCTGCAGTCACTAAATAAAGTAAATTACTCATTTTTGTCAGTTAACTTTTGTGAAATGAAACTATAGTTGACTGAAAAGCAATCGTCTCAAACATTTTATCAATAACGTTTTATATCAATCATTTTAATTTAAGAAATTGGCAAATATGATTTCATTTTCCTTTTTCAGTACAATAGTTACACAGATAACTACTTCTTGAATGTATACATTTCCCAAAGATTGAACTATTATATGTCAATGATAAGACTCGCATTTTTAAGCGATTAGTAAGTTGTATGTTTTTTTTGTTCATTTAAAATATTCCTATTATTCGTGAAGAATAAAACGTATTTTGATAGAATCAAAACTGCCACTTGTAATATTCAAAATGCTTATTTTAATAGTAGCAATAAAATGAGTTGCATAATAACTATTATTGATTAGTATACTATGGTTTCCACTTTTCGTTTAAGAAGCTGATCTTTGTGTAGAGTGCACCTTGATGACAATCACTTTACCCCTTTTTTTACTTAACACATTCAGTTTAAGCAAGCAGTTGGTTGATATTGTGGGGCATAACATCATTTATTTTCTATAGACACATCTGTGGTGATCATGTTCTTTTGTTCAGTCGAAGACGATCAATTTATCAATATCACGTTAAAATGACAGCTGGCTTGTGTGCTCATTCCAACGTTACTTACTACGAATGTTATCTTAATTCACCAAATTATTTGAATGACAATTTATAATTTTCACTCATTTATGAAGACTGGAATAGTTGAAAGTTTTATCACACCATTTATTGTTTGCTTCCTGTTTACCAATATGTAACCCTAACTGTTCAGTATTACAAAAAGTCAACACGGCTCAGTGAAATACCCTTTCATGTATTTGGTTTCTGCGGTGATGAGCCCATCATTTCTTACTGAATCACATTCAATATATGAAAAATATGGTATTCTTGGTTGGCTTGTTGGTCGGACAATATTTTCTGAAGGTATGTTTTCGTATTTTATGTTATTTGATCCTGTTGATGATGAATCTGTATTGTGAGATCATGGAGAAGATGTGTAGCTCTGGTGGATGATTGTGATGGTGGTGTTTGGTTCTGTGAGCTGAGTGTTGTGGTTGTCGGGCTTTCATTGTTCTTCTCAACAACATCATCAGCACAAACGTCAGATAGAAGTGAGGTATTTCTCCGTGTTTGACATGTAGCTTGTTCTGTCAACCTCGATCTTGAGTGGTTGCTGTTTACCTTAAACATGTATTGTCTTGATTGGTGTGTGCGAGTCAGATTTTCTTATCTGGTTTTTTTCTAAACTCATCATTATATAAATATTGTTGATTGTATGCATGTCAGTCGTTTCTGTTTTGTTGTCAGATCTTTGTTAACTGAAACTGATGTTGCGCGACAATATAAACTCATCACCGATTTAAATGCTGTAATTAGTGTTTTTTTCCAAAATGCATATCAGATTAGAAAAGGGTAGAACAGAAAGATTGATAATGATGTATTATTCATGGAAAATACATACGTTGAATTAAAGTTGAGTTGATCGGTCAGATTACGGGTGCGGAGCATCACTCCCGTATCGAATCACAATTGGTTAAATGAAATTGAATTACTTTTGATTGAAGGGTTATTCGGAAATTTTTACAGTAACAATTTTACAAATAACTTTTAAACCTGACATAATAAATGTCTCAATTAAATTTTACATCTGACAAATGTGATTTTCTTCGACTGTATTACGAAGTTAAAACAGCATCAAATCAATGGTAACGTTCTTTTAAGGCTACTAAAAATTGTGAAATATGTATTTCTAGAACTGATGTACTATCGATTTCAAGGAGATTTGCAAACTAAATAATAAGCTGTAGCTTTCCTGCCTGATCTCTGTTACACGGAAACATTTTTATCAGTTCGTATCTTTACAGCGGTCACAAATCGAAAATCTTGTTTTTTATCCATGTCTTTAAAACAAATAATAGCACAATGACGTTTGCATTACAGCTTTTCGTTATGATCAATGGGAAACTCAGAAAACATGTCAGTCAGAAAATTTATCACCATTTGAAAATCAAGCGTGTTGTTTATCTAAACAAATAAGCGAACAAGCAGTTGAGAGGAAAGTAAGCTATCTACTACTTACTTATTGATCAACGGCAATAGACATCCATTGAATAACACACCTTATGCATACAACTCAACGTTTGCAAACTCTGCAAGAGAATTTATTTTATGATCGGTGCAAGAAATTCGATAACATCAGAACTGAACACCGGCATCAATTACTTTGAGGGAATCTGTAGATGGCAAAAATATGAAACTTTATTAAGTTAGCGAATGAACTTAGTTGGAAGGCAGTTGTGATGAAAATTTAGTTGATAGTTTTTGCGGTCTATTTTTTCACTATCGCTTTGATCCATTCAAATGATACGAATATCGACAGATTTATTAATATAAACTTGAGATAAAACTAATGCAGAGCTACAATAGTATTTTAAAAAGCTTGCTCACTTGAATGTGATTTGTATTCATTATTCCGATAAAAAGAAGAGTTATAACTGTGCGCAAATCATCAAACCAATGTTTTAAACACCTGATTTGCTTGTTGTACGTAAAAAAAAATCAATTTATTCGTTGGAAAAATAATAATAGCAGTTTTAATCAAATCGGTTGCTCTACATCTAGTTGTCATATAAAATGAATAGTCGTGCATGTTAAACGATCAATATGAACAACCGACACATAGAAATATTACCACAATTATCAACTGCACGGTATTATTATTAGTAGACCTGTGATATTTCAATATCGTCTATTCAGTGCCTAATGGGCTATATTTGGCCACTTTTCTTGAATAATCACACTTTGGATGCTGAGGCGACGGTAACGCATACTGCACGTTTATGAAGCGTACACCAAAAAACAACACTTGTGATATCAATGTGATTTAATTTTTTCCGTCAATGTGTATTTCAGAACAAACCGATTCATCCGATTTATGTCGCATTTAAATAGACACAAAGTTATATATGAATAACCTGATATATTTCAAAGATGTAACCCGTGTTTTACTTTATCTCAATATTGTTACTGTCAACTAGAATTTAAAGCAATTGGTTGCTGATATTATTGGTCTTACGTTATCATTTTCCGTAAGTGATTTTAAGTTAAGGTAACATTGATTTAATTCCATCACTATGAACATTGATGGTAATTGAACGCTTAGCAGTATATTTATGTATATTGTATTAATACTGAGAATATTCTAGGTAAATTAAAACTGATTTGAATAATTTTCGAGTGGCAAGTGCATGCGACAAATCTTGAATTTCAATTCACAGTGATGATTTCGTCATGTGATTTTCAAATGATACATATATAATATTCCGATAAGAGGAAACGCATGTAGGTGAAGTTTTACAACTTCGTTTATTATAAACTGGTAAGTTGACTCTGTAATTATCGACAATTCACGAATATATCATTACTTTGTCATCATTTTCTGATGATTGACTAATTTATTCCAAGTCATAAAGTTCAACGTAGGTGCTGACACATATACGCAGTTGACCAGTCGTTCAATGCATTCTTCCAGTCAACATCCGTCAAATGTCTATAAAATATTCAAAGATTACTGTAATGTGGTTGTCCTATGTTCAATAGAGGAAAAATATTACACTATGAATCAAACTGAAATAATAAAACAAAAAGCGTTTATTTTTCTATGAGGAAAGAAAACATCACTTACTTCATCGGCAAAGGTGGAACTTACTCTTGTTGAGATTGTTTACAAATATTCACATGACCTGTATGATTGTTCCTATGAAAGGACTGATTTGTCATAATTTATTGTGGTTCTATTCAAAAAGTAGGAGTAAAAATGACCGTCTTTAGATAAATATTATCCCTTCATGTTCATTGCTTCACATTTTATGCAGAAATACAAAGACCGCGTCATCGGTGATGGTAATGATTTGGAAATAAAGAAGTCATTTTTTGAAACATTCGCTAAAGTAAGTAGTGTACATGGACTTAATTTCATTTCGACTTAAACGCCCTCCGCTTCATTCTTGTGAAATGCGTTGCATTATTATCGTTAATATGCAGCATTCTGGTAAACTGGCAATCAAAAAATCTTAGGAAACGAAGGGTGTACACAAAATACAAACCTTACAGTAGTTAGTTTGATGAAATGTATTGTAACTTTTGACACAAAATTAATCAAGATAAGTTCAATAAAGATGTTCCTAATAACATTTGATATTGATATCTTTACAATTGCAGATTGGTAGAGATTTCTAAGTTTTAACAAATATTTCATCTGTCCCTGTTCCTAAACTTAAAAAGGATGCAAGATGTGGGACATTCACAAAGCTGGCTAACGAAGCAGCCGAAGAAACGAAAACTTTATTTAAATCCTTCAACATGATAGCAGACCGAAGGAAAATGGATGATGAGTAGAAAGAATAAATCAATTTATCATTATGATTGTCACGCAGTTTTAAAATTATCAGAAAACAAGTTTGTATTCGTAATTGTCCATCTTTGAAAATTAGTTTTTTTTTTCAAGAAAGTACACTTCACTTGACTTGTTCCTCCGATTTGACATCATTATACAATAATTTAAATAATCAAATTACGACTGCGATTGTCGTATCATGACGAACGAAATTATTATTAGTCTTTTAAATAGTACAAGACGATATGTGAGGTGAAAATCACATGAAAGCAGAGAAAAGTGATTATATTTAGCAATAATGTGCAGATATAGCAGTTGACTGCAGGTTTCTTTATCAATCAAAATACTAGTAGACAAATAATTGATAGTTGGTAATTAAGGAGTTGATTCACACTAATTCACACAGATACACAGGTACGTCACAGCAAGTATACACATACAAACAAATATTCTATTGACAAGTTCTTTGCACCGAAACACATTCATGAATTGAAATATTTGGTCTTCTGTACTAAGAACAATCTTACGACTGAATAATGAATAACTTCATGTTATCTGATTAGGAGTAGGAGATATTGAATACGAAGGATGCCTTTTGTTTTCCGAATTTATTTTCTTACAATCAACACATTCATCGATTGTTTAATTCAACGATGATTTGTTAGTTATTTTTTAGTTTTTTAATATTGTAAAAGGAGTTGTAATGTAGATATGTAGAAATGTAGAAAATTAGGTGAATATTTCTAAAATAAACATTTGATGAAAATGCGGTTTTGCACGGATAAAGAAATACTCACTTATTGAAAGGCATAACATTTGATTGCAAAAATTATACTTTCGTCGTATCCGCTGATTTATTTATCAACTTTTTCTAACAGATATAAATTACGGTTCTTCATAAATATTGTGACACTTGGACAACACGTATGCAACATATTGAAGAACTAAATATAATCCATTACTGCGTCGGTCCGGTTTTATTACTTGTAATACTATTAAACATTATCTCATTTTGTCTTCGCTAGAGTTGTCGTCGATAGTATGATGTAGAACAGTGTGTTTCGATGTGTCTTTTTTCTTTATCGACATTAATTTCCATTCACAACAAACAATAAATTATTCATGATTTACTTTCACAGAGTTATTATCCTTATACACGATTATCTTCTATTTCGTTTGCTTTTTCTAAATGAAGGCGTTTTGCAGTGGGTTCTATCCTGATCTGATTAGTCAAATGTTACAGATAAATACTGATAAAAACCATAAATTCAGGTAAGCCTTTTGAAAAAAACATAAGTTTATTTGAAGTATGCTCATGTTATCTGCGTGAAATACTGGTTAACGATAGTCGACTATTAGTATATACTACAATACACAGAAAATCGTTTCAGTTTTACAACGTGGTAATGTCATTATTACAAACATCCACTATCGATTATCGTAGTTAAAAGAGTCTTGGTTGTAGGAGTGAGTGTAAAATAATACACATAATAATGTGGACCTGCAATCGATGAGCTCATATTTCTTGCAGGCACACACCCTGTGATATATCTGTGGATGAAATATTGGAATACGATCTTGAAATGGATTACTCATTTTTCAATTTTTTCGTTCTTACTTTCAGTGTAAATGATATTTTGAAAAATAGTGATGAATTTCACAAAACATATCAATGTCCTCATGGTTCGAAAATGAATCCTGTGGATAAATGTATTCTTTAAGTAAAGACAGTGATTATACAATCCTATATACATTTCTCCTTTTTTCACAAATATAATAAATTATTCTTAATGTGATCAGCGAAGTTTTTTGGTTTTATTGTTATATTCGAATGGATTACTGAGACAAGTTAGCATACATTAAGACAATATCATTGATGCATTTGAAAGACTATTCTGAAATAGTCTTATTCTGAAAATGAAATAAATTTATCACATAATAGCTGACGTTATATTTTACTGTTCATAGAGGATTATTGGCTACATAATCACTTACAACTTGAAAAAAAGCTTGAAGAATATAGCAGGATCAACCTTATTGTTTGCTGATTCCAGCAACTTAAAAACGTACCACAGTGAAGGAATTTACGGCTCAATAATATCAAACAGACTTAAATTGTGAAACAACAAAGTGTTAGAACAAAGAGCGCATTGATATATCACTATTAGTAGTGAATGACGTGAGGTGTAATGATTGATGGCTTATGAGTCAGATAAAAACCATGAACAGAATATAAATTTGATAAGAATGATATTATCACTCACTAAAATAATAAGCCTAACGGACCATATTGCTAAGATTTCTAAGACATATTAACTTACATCTAAAATCGTTTCTATTGATCGTCACAACTAGCCTCACAAAGTAATTCAGATATGACTGGTCGATTTCAGCAAATGGTTCATCATTTTCACAAACTGTTGCATTCAAACTTATGTCAATGATGACTGAATGATGTCTGTGTATTTAAATTTTTAAAGCATTATTTCACTTCACTTCAGACTTAACTTTTCTACTTGAATTGTTGAGAATATAAAATCAACTATATCCACAAGGAATTAAATCCACTGTCTTAATCTGCCGTGTTTCACGTAGTTCGGAAAACTTGCATGGTGAATGAATTTATAGCAAAGATAAGAGAATCGGATGTATAGTGTATGTTAAGAGGCGTGTTAGCAAAGAGATGCTCAAGTTGAGTGATGCTTTTAGAATTAAAGAAGAAAGGATAAGATAATTAATATAATCAAGAATGACGCTTTAATTATAGTTCGTTATATTCTAACTTTATTGGTCTAACGTACGCTTCAGATCGCGTTTGAGCACGTTACACTCAGCATCTTTTACAGCAATATGTTATATTACATTCCATACACTTTTCTCCTTCAATCTATAATTTGTATTTACATTCACAAGCTGTCATCCTTGACCTGTTGAATGAAGTTTCCAAACGCCATCTGAATGTTTTCTTAGTCTTGAATATGTCTACTACGCTGACACGGTGGTCAGACCAGCATATCATTATGACCTATACGAGCAATATTTACTGGACAATAGGCGCCGTCTGAGCCTGTGCAGGTCGACTGGAGAATGTTGTATGGAAGTGATTTTAAAGTGTTGAATCTGCGTGGATAAATGTCAGGAATCCACATCAGTTATTCCCGCGCTTGGTCACTTTGGAATGATACTTTTAAAACTGTGGGAATAGCAGTGATACCTGATAGTTAGGCAACGATCAAGAATACTGATGGCTGAAATCAACGAGAGAGAATAAAACGGCAGTGGCGATAACTAACAGAAGACAGATGTTATTACTTTAAAGGCAAACCGATATTGTTATTAAGATTGTTGTCAAAACTACCTGGAAATTAACAGGAAAGTAGAAGCTCAACAGTGAAATGGGCTGCAGTCATATCTCCCCCTCACAAACGATCGAATCTCGAAGTTGAAGTCCGGCTGAATTAGTTCAAGTGACTTATCAGGATTCATTCAGAAAGATACAACATATTCGTAGTGACGCCAAACAGTATTTCATTACGATAACCTAAAATTTCTGTTTCGTTCTGATTTACTGTGAATAAGCAAGACGAAAATTATAGGCATACAACAAAACGAAGCAAATTGGAGAAGGCGAGTGAGTCAACTATCCGTGTGTTGAAGCATGACTAACTATTTACTGTCACGTAATTATAAGCTAGATATGTGATAAGAGAGTAGGCATCCACGCATATATACAAGTTATGGAATCAACACAAATACAAAGAATCGACGATATAATTATCGAATAAATTGAACGGCTTGTCGTTGAAGTGCAATGAAAGAATTGTGAGATGCTATACGCCAATCTTCAGGGTTTTAATGTAAAATTAATGTTTAAAAGCTGATGAACTTGCACACTTTTTACGGTACTTGGTGTGTAATTGTGTAACACAAACTTCGACTTCTTACTACTTAAATCCGCTTTCAGGCATCTTTGGCTCCACATGCTTGTTCTCCTAATGATAATTATATTAATGTTTATTCTGAATTGAATATGTTTTACATAGGAAAAGTTAGCTAACAGAAAAAATGCTATTAAAATAACTGTTAAATATTACCCAGTTAGATTGAAAAGTTATCTCTTTCTAACATAGCTACAATGTGACAAGATATGGAGAAACAGACAATCGCTGGTAGGTACAAATATGAAATTCATACAGATCACTAAAATGTGGTCGACAAACAGAATCATGCGTAGCTGTTCAACAAGTTTGTGTCACTCTCCAGCTTTCATGTTATCTATAACGGACTTGTAACGTTTCTTATGTGATGCGTTTATATTCAAATTGCAGTTAGGGTTTGTACTTGTGTAAACGTAGTTTCCTTATTACGGGTATCAGCATAACTATTTGTGTGAAAATACTAGAAGCATGAATGTCGACAATGTTCACTGCAGTTTACACTGTGACACAACGCACTGAATTTATGCAAAGCCTCCTTCAAACCTGTTTGTATGTAACTGAACAAACATTCAGTGAGTGCAATGCATATGAAAGTGAATAAGAGCGCCCTTCGGTTTTCGTAATGGATAACATATTCTGTGACAGGTTGTATAACAATAACAACGTGTCGAACTTGATGTCATTGATATCGGCATGTAAAAAGCTGCTTCAATTTACCCAGTATGTGCTTGCATCGACTTACAAAAAGCCTTCATAATCGTCTTTATAAATTCAGTGGACGCCGTTGTCACAAAAACATTACAAATCGTTTTCACTCGTGCAGTCACTGTCTTGCAAACGATGGAGGTAGTGTTTGTTGTCAATTCATCTTTCTATATTTTGAAGAAGGCTTCAGTGATAAGAAGTGCTTCACATTTTCATACAATTTGTGCCATTTGTGCTCATTTGTACAGAATCATTGCAACGCTCTGCGCACATGGAGCATTTTCTTCCCCCTAATGTACAACTGAATCATACTTGAAGCAGGCCATTTATTCAACTGGTTCGATCATCATTTGCTCATATCTTTCTATTTCTACAGGCAATTCAGAAGTTCCTCCAGCATACCAAATTGTGCGAACACTTCACTCAGCTAAATTATTTATTGTTATTGTTATCAGAAGGCACATCAACCTTCTCATTTAGACGCACATTGTTTGACCACAAATCGCTTTTGAATGAAATCCTTCATAATGTCAGGGTCGAATGCAACTGTTTTGAATTATTTTTGCTGATCAGAGTTTGAAGGAAGCCTAAGGCAGTAAGTCGATTGATTTGAATTTTTTACACATACATTTTTCAGTCAACAAGTTTGTAGTAGTATGCTTTTATGAAGACAACACAATCGTTAAAATGGAACACATATTATTGTACTTAGTTCTAAGCGTATTAAGTATTATTTACATCTCACGTTTATCTGTATTGAAGGCAATCTTTCACGCCCAAACTGTTTTATTTTCACTCAGCTTTTCTCGTCGCTTGTTGTTAGCCGTTCGTTTATTCCAGCCACGATATTGTTTCGACAACCGATGAATAAACTTCATCACGAACTTTTTTCCTTGGCTTCTGGTCTGTCGGGCTGTGCCTCCATAATTCAATTATTTTTACTCCCTTTGCGGTTTTAACACGCTTTTAAGAAATGCAATACCGTACCAACAAGCGAATATCATATAGTAATCAAAAGTGATCAATGAAATCAGATCGTGATTGAAGTTCAAATTATTAAACGGTGCACTAGATCATGGCACAGAAAATTTATAACCGACTTCATGGTAACAAATTCATGGACATTTTCAGAAATATCTACTGAAGTGATAAGTTCGTCAGCAGATAAGCTCATAATTATTACGAGTTCACCTTAGTCGACAAACGCGAATGAGAAAATTACCAGCGTCCAGATGGGCTACATTGAATGTCAAGCTGATAATGAAAGGCTTGGTGAGCGTAGAAGGCATATTCTACAAACACCTAGCAATCACAATACAATCTAGCACACAACTCGCGTTTATTCATAAATCATAGAAACATCCTTGGAACAGTTACGAGAAAAGCATACAAAAATACACAGCAGTCAATCACAACCCTGGATTTTTGTACCGGGAAATGAGATCTCGCTTTCAACGGATCTGACGAAGCTCCCAAACGTGGATTCCAAAATGAAGCATTTATCAAGCGAGTTCTGGGAATCTAACATCCTCAACACTCCTCCCTTTTTTACAAGCGAGTGCTCATATGGTCGATGTGCATCGTGGCTGTCTTTCGCCGCTGTCTGCGAGGATACCTTCTGGAACGAATAACAGATTGCTTCTGAGTTTCTCTTAGTGGCGAGTCTGCCGGCGTGGTGAATTTATCAGACAACATATCAAGAAGAAGGATTTCTGCCCTTGATAAGCGATCTGTGGCTAGCCGTCTGCATATATGAAAACATCTGGTATGCCATTTAAGGAGAAAATTTCAGTTAGAATCTGCATTGTCTTAGTTGTAGTGAGCGGCAAAAGGGGTCTGATTTCTGGCCATTTTATTGAGGCTTTGGTCGCAATAC
This sequence comes from Schistosoma turkestanicum, assembly GCA_944470395.2. Lineage (NCBI taxonomy): Eukaryota > Metazoa > Platyhelminthes > Trematoda > Strigeidida > Schistosomatidae > Schistosoma > Schistosoma turkestanicum. Next base: position 27,846 of record CALYCR020002444.1, read on the forward strand.
TTCACAAACATAAAGACTAGTCTGAACACAAACCATGAGGAAAATTACAAGAAAGTGGTAGCGCAATGATGAAATGGACTGCAGTCACATTTCCCACTCTTTAGGAATTATCAAATCTTTGAATTCAATGCATGTTGATGCGGTCTGTGTAGTTTATTAAAATACAGCATATTCTGAGTGATTCTTAACGATATATAAAAACAATCTCTTAGCAATGCGGTTTCATTTGTAATTTACTGTGACTAGCAAATGGCTCAATTTTCTCAACAACCATTCAACTGAGGTGTGGTTATTGTTGATGACTCGCATCAAACAATGAATTTTTATGTAATAAGATTGAGAAGATCACAGTTTGTTTAAATGATGAATAGCGATTGAAACATAATTCATGTGCTATTTCTAAATATATACAGAAAGTTTGAACCATACAAATTAGAAAAGCTAAGATGGTTGTTTGAGATGTTGATCTTATTAACCCATGAACCAACACCAACTGCCCTATTTCAGCTTCACTGCCTAGGTTTACAGTAGTTGTCTCCTTATCCTCCGGATATTTCTTCTTCTAGGTAACTTCGCATACTGCATTTCACTCCATCTCACCCGATACCTTGAGACTAAAAGCAAACTTCAAACACCTTGAAGCTATTGGTGCTTATTGAATGTGGTTGTGACAGTTATCAGTTCTGTTCATAGTACATATGTTGTTTTCGTGTGCTCACTTGGTAAAACAAGTCACTTGACGAATTTTAGGTTCCTCCTAGTCGGATTCAGACACGAAAATATTTCGTTTATCTGCTTATTGCCTCCTGCACTCAGAGATGCATTCACTGCAATGCGTGATCACCCAGAGAACAGAATCTATCAGACTTGTTCATTTTCGGATTAGTTCAATACTTTATAGAAGTCCTAAAATAATCCACGGCCATACAAAATAAAAAGACTTCAAAGTCGCTGAAGATTTCAAAAACATGCTTGTCCAAATATTTTTAGACTTCTCTGCTTAAGAAATAAATATCTCTCACAATAGTCATACGGTTATGGCAGGTTTGAAAGATAATATTTGATCGCTCTTTATTAGGGATTTTTTTCTATTTTAGAATACTGCTTCAGTCCGCAACCGAAATTCACAATATCAGTCCATGCAAGCAATTCAGTCAAAAGAAGAACAAATCAATCAACATGGCTTTTCCTAATCTGTTTATGTCATGCTTTTCTACATGCACAAAATTGTGTTGGCTATAGGTATAACACATGTGTTGTGTTGTTACCACAAGCTCCGTATGACATTTGAATGATTCCTTCGAAACGACAGTGATATGTAGTGAGGGAATTGAAAAAACTTCTTTTTTTGGACAGTGGTCATGAAGAGATCTGATTACTCCTCCTAATGAAGAGCTTGAATGAAATGTGTTATCATTTTGTAAATGCCTGTAGCTAGCACTGCTCAAACGTACGATTATCTAGAGGATAATTGGGTAGTACCAAGTTGTTTGCGATATTCAAATTTTAATGCAAAAACAAGAAATTTCTAGATCAATACAGCATTTCCTCTTTGTATTTGTACCAACGCCTAAAATATGATAAACAGTTTTTAGTTGTTAGGGATTTACAAAATTATTTTTAAATTTCGTTGTTTTTTTTGTAGAATTACAAGGTACAGGTTTCTATCATAAGCGACGTAGTGATATTAATTGCGTTCATTTTATATATTGATCTATATTTTGTTAGCCGAATCTAATATCTCCTGATCAAATTGCTCAAGCTGTGCTTTCACTTTATATAATATACAAATATATGCGAAACAAAATGTTCATATTTCTCTCTTTTTTATTTGACAATTAAGACATCAAATTGCATCTCAGAGAGAGCTAGAAAATGAAGAGTAATTTTCTTTGATTTATATTGTTTCGACTTAATTTGTGGTTTCTTCTGGATATATTACATATTCATTAGACGGTCGAGCAACATGCAAATGTATAAATAGTCGAATACAAATTGGTTCAACTCCAGGTAATGAATTTTTAATTGTTCATATACAACTTTTGATCCTCTGATGACAAGATTATGATTCACTGGTCCGATAAGCGACAATTAATAGCGTTTTTCTGAGAAAAAGTTCAACAGAGAAAGCAACTAAAATACTCAGTGATGCAAAATGATGAATTTTTTAGTATGAGGTTGTATGACTAAATTGACACGTAAGCTGAGGAGATTAACTTAGCCCTTTATTTATTCACTTATGTATTCCTGTGTTTTCCATGTATTTTTACGACCATTTGTTAACGTCCTGATATGTTGATTTGAAATTGTCACAGATCTGTCTGTCTATCATTTATAAAAAATGACAAAATATCTAGGAATCGCATAACTGATAACAGACTAGTCAAGATTCCAAATTTGATGAATGGCAAATGTGTAACGTATTTACGGAAATTCAAACTCTTTTTGTAAGTGATAATTTTAGGTTTTCTATCAGAATTAGTTCCTTAATATTAAACCGCAATAATGAAACCCGATGGTTTTTCAAGTTTATCAAGTCTTTTTGAAGAAACTAGCCACGTTTATATAAGGTAACGTTTTATTTATGCTGTGAATTTGAGGATATTCCATTTTTCTGTTGCCTTCATCTGTGTTCTCCTTCACTACAATAGTATGTTACAAGTCCTATTGCTTATCGTCATCTAATATAATCTGATTAAAACTAAGTGGAAACTAAAGGCACCTGGGTTAGTCTTAAAATTTCGTTGATCAAATAACAGCTTTTCTCAGATTATCACCGATTACTAGCAAACAGTACCACTTTTTGTTTAAGTGACCCCGACATACATTCCAACAGTTAACCGACTAAATAAAGTAGCTATCAGACTGTCACTAGTTCTACTGGATAGACTTAGATTCAAAAACCGGCAATCCACTCCGAAATTCCCTTCACTTATGCCTCACGATAACGGATCCGAGCCTTTTATTGTGTAGCTTACAGAAAAATAGTTAGAAACCGGTGTCAAGGGTGCATACATTTTCGCAGTTCGGAATGACGGCCAGATGCCATTGGAAACATTAATGATATTTTCTGGTACGGTTGACTCTAGGGTGGACCCGACTACTGAACTAAAAGATGCCTGAGACCTTATCTCGCCTATCGTTAAATATGATCAGTAGCGGAGTTGGCTGTAGCACAGATAGGTATGAACGGCAACAGTTAAGGTTGATGACGTTTGAGACTTTTCAGGGATAACAATTTTAGGAAATCTACTGTTAGCGTGAATATCTCAGTTGGTTCGGCAGAACACTTTAGAATTCAGTCCAACTTGCCTCCAGTCATGCTGACCTGAATGACTTGTTAGTTTAATTACGCTTTCCTAAATCAAAAGACTAGTTCGAAGTGTTGAATACTTTTTTCGTCGAACCACATATCACAGCAACAGAACAAAAATCGACATGCGAATACCGAGGTAAGTGCGCAAGTGTGTTAAACAAGTGATCAATTAGATTTAAATGTACATGCAAATGAATCACATACGTAGGGTAATTAGAAGGCTTATTCAAATAAGATATGAACAATCTCAAATGTATGTGCAGGTACAACAGTAGCCTCTCAGGATAAATAAGGATGCAAAAATGTGTCTAAGACACAATTACATGACCATGTCAAAATTTATTACAGAAAAAGTACTTTCGTTCGTGAGGTTGGATAATAAAAGAATTTCCTATAAATTGGGCATTCATTTCAAGTTACAGCATAACGACGGCGGAATAGACATAAATGTTCGAATACGGCGCGAAGAATAAAAAATAAATCCGAAATGACAAAAGAAATTTTCAATACAAAACCGTGAATATATTTCTTTGCATTCATCTGACTGTTCATTCATATCTAGTCGTTAGTGAAATATCTACACTTTTCTCTGCTGCTGTCATTGATGGTGAGAAGTATTGGGGACGGAAGATCCTTATTTTGGATTCAACCTTTGCCTCAAAGAACCTGGTGATCGAAGAAAGTTAGGAGGAGTATGTGATGTTATCTGAAAGAAAAAAACGTTATCAGAAAGTGTGAGACGACGACAAATTAGTAACACGAAATCTACTTACATTACTGAAATAAAGCAACAAGATAATCGCAGAAAGCAGAGCCACAATCATGGTCAATACTAAAGTGACCACGGCAAGGTATACATTTAGACCGTGCTGGCCCTCTTCATGAACAGACTTATCTTCTGGTATTCCATGCGTCCAGTAAGTAGCCGGATTTTTTTTCACGAAACACCCAACTGCGAGGTGAACAGTCAGTATATGTCGTCAACTTTTCACTCGTTTCGGACTACAGGGATAGATAATTAGTGAGAACAGGAGATAGTTCACGGTCGCAGTCTTCTCACAATTTTGCTAACAGACCGGAATCTATCACATCCGAATGCCTTCATTCCATCCCCAATCAAATGGTCAAGGCGAACACTTTGCGAATACATTTAAAAATGCTTTAAATAAATCTAAAGGAGAAGAAATCAACGAAGAGATCTTAGAGAGGTTGACTTGACAAACTCATAGATACTGGAAATTTATGCGTCCATTTGAAACTTATGTCGAATCTTGAGTCGACGACGATGGCTTGCGTTTATTCTATATGATTGACTACTACCAGGTAAGGCTAGAACAGTTATCGAAACTTGCACGATGTTGGAAGCGACTATTGACTATTGAAGAGCTAAGGAATTTCTAAAATGGATATTTGGGCAATTATAGGTAGAGGAACGTTGGAACAGCAATTTCATCCTGGGAACGTTGATTATAATGACGCCAAACAGATGTGGAACTTAGCTATGACAATGGAGCAACGTCCTGTGGTGCTGGAGCAAATAAATCGCACCACTGATCTGAATTCTTTAGCCACTTTGGAATGAATAGCGTAGAACTTACCTCATCTCATGCAAGTTCAGTGGGTAGAGCTGAAAATGAGATGGAGCAATGAGGATAGGGAGCCCACATTTGCTGAACTCACAGAGATAATATCGTCCCGTGTAAAGAAAGCAATTAAGAGATTTGGACGTTTAGCTTATCACACCAAGATGACAATATGATGGTGAATATTCATTGGAGCTCGAGACCTGGTAAATCTTCGACTGTTTTCTGAACTACATCGAGCTTGGAACTTAGAAAAGTTGTTAATCGTGTTAGTGAAGTACAATCTCTTGAAGACCGAATATGTAAGAATTATGCCGTAGAGCTTGTTGACGTCTCTCCTAGTGAGAAGTCAGTGTTTGTAGAGGATAAGAAGGTTTCTTCGAATATAGCGGAGAAGGAAAATGCAGAGTGGTTAAGAATCAAGAAAAATCCGAGAAATGTGAAGACAGACGTCCTCCTAATGCTCGAAATGTGAATTTAATTCGTTTGAAAAGGAATCATGATTTGGATTCAGGCAAACAAAGGGTAAAGGGTCCGTAAGGATAAGTATACATGAAAGAGGTTTGACTGTATGAAACAAAACTCGTGTTCTGAACCATTCAAGAAGGATAAATTATATTCCACGACTAAGAGCTGATCCAAGCGTAGCTCTCGTGAACAATAATATGGCAACTGATGTTGCTGAACGATGAGCATGTCTGAGTAGTTATGTCTCTAGTTCATAGTCAAAGCATTATTGACACTGTAAGTGGTAGCAGTGGACGTTTAGCGTCAATCTGTTGAGTGTTGAAATATCACAGTTGAAAACAACAACCGTATGGATGAGGTTAAACATCATGTGCCTTTTGATGGAATGATAGATGGGAACAACAAATGTGATGGTAAAGAGGGTGGAATCACTGAAAGTAGTGCGGTTTCCTCAATCGTAACTTGTGTAACTTCTTTGAGTAGTTCAGTTCATGACGAGTTTGGATTTTTGAGAGTAGAGAATGTATACGATGGCGTCAATAGAGTCAGTCATAGCTACTGAACTTCTGAGAATTCTCACGATCAGTCTTCTGGTTGTCATGAGATGTAATCTAGGTTTCATGGAAATGCTGTTGCGTCGAATATTCAGCATGAGATATAGACTGTGGTGTTTTCCGTCTGTTATACCAGTGGCCGTCGAAGTTGGCCCTACGATACGTTTACACACAGCTACCCAAAGTGAGAGACTGAATAAAATGATGCTACTCCGACTGAAAATCAAAAACTTTGTTCGCGTTCCGATGCTCCCACTGGTAGTTAGAATATAGTTTTCAAATCGTAATAACGACGGCGGTTGTAGTGAGACAGCAACTGTGTGCATTCCATCAATAGTGAATAGTCAATCTGATTCGTCGAATGGATCTAGTGTTTTGTCGTCTTCGAACCCTGTCGTAAAAACATGACTTGTCTGGAGGAAGAAAATCATGATGGCGATGTTGATAATTATTCCTAATGTTGTGAGGGATACAAGGAATTCGCCGACGATAATTAAGGCTGATCAAACCTCCTCCGTGATTAGAGATGGAGAATGGAGATTTGTTCCAATATGCCATTCACAATATTCAGCATGCGAAAGAAAGTGGATATGTGAGATTAAAGACCTGCATATTATATATGGATCAGGGACTTGAGTTGATAGGCCAGCACCATTGATTTCACCGTGTCTGCCCTTTGGAGCAAGTGGTGATGGATTGACGATTCATCCTCCTCAAAATATGGAGAGTAATTCCCGAATAGGATGTGATCAGTCCTAATAGAGCCATACATATTATTGTGGTTTAACTGGATAAAGTTTAAACGACTTTACGATTATGCTCCGACAGATAGTGGAATCTAGAACACGATAGAAGAGTTCAGTCTTATAGTCAGCTTGATAGGTCATATCCATGATGGAGGTCGGGTGGACGCACTGCTGTAAGTCGTACTCGTTATTCTAGTGTGGATTATGTTATGAGAAAGAACCATGATCTGAGGCACACAAAGGGCTTTGCTTTGTATGGATGGATTTTTCGTGTCAGTGTATAAACCCTTTTGGAAGGCTTTGTTTGTGAGAAACCCTCCATGTATATATTTGTATTATTTCTTACTCACTCATTCTGTGTTTCATTTTGGTGTTGTGTTCAATCCTGTTTCCGGATGATATTATTCATTTTTCGTTATAGTTTCTATTTTTGGTACCTTTAATGGAATAGAGAAATAAGAAGACATATTGTGTGAGATAGTACCATTTAATTTGATACGTACTTGTGATGACAGTTATATCGAATGCTGATTCTCCCGTGATGTATACGTTCATCTCCACTGGAAGGGTGCAAATTTGATCAATATTTTGAGACCCTTACAGAAGTAAAAAAACACTTAGAGTTATTACGGAAGGTATAAGGTGTATTATTGTTCAGGTACCTATTTTTTTGTATTCAAGAATAATAATAGAACCGTTGCTTACTCTAATAAATTGATTTCTTTTGTGATTATCTAGGCAAGGCGCGTAACATAACTTCACAAAGAGTCGTTGCTGAAAGTAAAACTCGTTTTACTTTCTTAAGGTATATACATATATATATATATACCATTGAACAAATGCGTGCGGCCTAAAGTCCATTTTAGATTGCATTTAAGCACGCTATTCTGAGTATCTTTTAAAGAAATATGTCAGCCTACATTCTATGGGCTTTGCCAACATAATTATTTTATGATATACACTTTTGCAAGCAGTCATCCTTGAATTGTGGTATGACGTCTTCAGCTACTCCTATTGTATTACTTACCCTCCACCACATGAGTCACTTTAAAATCACTGTTGTTTCCGCAAAATTTTGAATACATTTACATGCTCTCACAAGGTGTGAATCATTTACATATCTACCTACCGTTTGTGCTAGTTATTCCGGAAATATTATCCTAGGCATGCTTTCATTAGGTAGATTCCCATAGGTTACTTTGCGATGTTTTTCCTATGTTCAACAATGTGCAATCAAATGGCTGCTAGACATGTGGTTGATGTGGTCCATCTTAAGGTCAGCATTGGGGTCCACCATGTCAAAAGATTTTTTATCGGGCCCAAAATTCTTGTTTGACGGAAACAACCAAGTATCTGAAGCAACGCTACAGCAATTCTTCGATTTTTATACGATCCTTGAGACACGCGACCAAATGACCTACACACGTGTCTTTCCTTTGCACTTAGTCTAGCCACATGAGAAATGAAATCATCAGCCATTATCGTTGTATTATAGAGCATGAGGTTTACACAATGTTTGAAGGCTTGTGTAAAAGTCGTCTTTCATCGCTTTCTATTGGACAATGCATGATCTTTTGTGAAACATAAACCAGTCTAAGACAGCTGTCAAAGCCGCTTGAAGCAGAAGCATAACGTTTAAATACACGAAACGTAATCCGTGTCAAATATTTATCTTCACAATCCGAGATCAAATTATCGAATTACTTAGGATTCTGCATGCGCGATTCGGAGACGCAGTAAACATCAATAACACGATATTCCTGATTCCAATCGAAGTATGTCTGTTGACACAATTGACACAATGTGCGTGAATTCAAATCTGCAATATATTTTTTAGTGCAGTGTTTCGAAAAGACTAGAATTACGTTTCGTGCGTGTCAAAGGTTTGCATATTCGGTGCGGGTGTGAAGATGGAATGAAATGTTGTTCGACCGTTCATAGTATGTATAGAAAGGATTTGCTCGAGACGGATTCAGTTTCGCGTGTCTTCACGTGTATAAAAACGGTTGTGACTGTCGTCCGGCTGACAGCTTGATAAGACTTTTTACTCGGAAGAGTTATTAGCAATGTGAATTCTCAAGTAACTCGACTTTCATCAATAAACTTTGCGAATCTAAGAAATAAAGATCTTCAAAACGAGGTTGGGTTGTGTGTTTGATAAAAAAGACGATACATATCGACTGAGTATTTATCTTTGTTATTCTAGTAATATTGCTTTGAAATTGTAAAAAGCGCATAAATGTCAGTTGTCAGTTGAAAGTTGAAAGTTGTAGATGCAACAAAATAGATTGTATAAACCATATGCATATTATCACGCCATATTTCACCGTGGTAGGTCTTGAATTATCGGAATTTTACCATAAGCCCTTGCATGCTTCCTACCGTCCCTTAATGAGCAAAAGCAGTAGGGTTATGCTTGTTTTTGGTGGCCGAATGCAGTAAAAGCCAACTGGCTTATACCCCTATCAAAAAAAATAATTCAAAAAATTTGCACTTTATCCCATCAGTAAGAGTCTCTTTAGTCAGAACATTTATGAAGTCTTATCGTGAGAGTAAACGTTCTTCAGCTCGTCATTAGGCTGAAGTCTGTTCCTATGAACAAAGAATAAATTAATTAGGCTAAGTGGAATGTCCTCACAATAAATTGGGTTAAAGAAACGGATGAGTTTTCCCTAGAAAAGAAAAAACACAACGTAGTGTTACTGCAAATCGGTGAAACATATTGAAAGGAGGTGAGAAAATTGATAGCTTCCGGTAAGATTCAGTTGTGTTTCTGCTATTGGGAAGATAAACAAAGCACTTATAGGATGGGTGAATCAAGCACTCAGGATCAAAATTGAGGACAACAAAGAATAATTGCGTGACTTGCTGTAATCATGACTGGATAAATTCCGAAGAAATGAATTAACTATTCTGACACGAGACTCAAACACCAATGTTTTAATGGACATCTGAATCAAATATATCATTTAACGAAAGAAATTGAGAGATCTGGACAAAAAATTTTAGACATTAGCCGACCTGTTCGCATTCAATAAACTGAACGTGAGTACCACCATATTCCGATACAAAAGGGTACATAAAATGCCTGTGAGCGATATGTTCTAACAGTTTTACCATCTACTCATTCGTAAGGAAACTACCAAAGAGATCAACAGAAAACAAATCACAAAAGCAATGATTTTAGTATTTCAAGAACTGCAGGGACACAAGAAAAAAATCTTATTCAATATTTTGTATGAGATTCAAGAAATGATTAATACGAATGTAGTTATAAATATCAGACGAAGTATGACAGGGAGATCTTAAGCACAAGCTGAATACGAAGAAGCCAACGACAAGGTGAAAACAGACATCCGGGCTGATAAGCTCAACTATTTGAAAGATTGAAGAATGACATGTACCGCTATGATGAAAGGAAACTTAAGATTTTTATAAATAATGAAAAATATGGAAACCGAGAATAACTAATCAAAAGCAATAAATTCAAATTGTCCACTCACAGCAAAGAACAGCCAGATAGGTGAGTGAAGCACTTTGAAAAAGCGCTCTGAATCAATCAAATCCACGAAACTACCTGGAATCATCATCACACTTCAACTTCGAACTAAATATTAGCGCATGATCAATCGGAAATCATCAGACAAATGAATGGCTGCAAACTGATAGGACCAGAGAGGAACCAAGGCCATGGAAGCAGATATAAGAGCAACTACAAAGATGCTTTACGACTTATTCAGCAAGATTTTCGATGAATAACGAATACCACTCTACATCAAAATACTCAACTACGAGAAAGTATTCACTAACCTGTACAAAATAGTTATGTGGAGGATCATTCTACGGGATGTTTATACCTTAGAATATAATCAACAACTTATGTAATTTGTCTCGTGCATTAACCTGTGAAATTGTGCATGAACGGCAGCAAGCATATTTTTTCGTAGGTTAAAATGTTGTCATTTAAAGTTGCATATTCTCATCGTTTCTCCTTCCTCTGACAGAGTGAACAAGGGAAAGCTGAAGTGGTTTCAAACGCATGACAAATAACAAGACCCAATCAAGTAGACAATTAGGGTAACTGAGGATAATGGTGAGCGAGTTTATCTGAAGGTCAGTTGAACTGATCCCCGAAGTATTGCGTTTATCAGTCCTATCTTTTCGAGTGAGAGTGAATAATATTTCCATTTGCAGTGTCAATAATGCTTTGACTATGAACAAGAGACATAACTACTCAGACATGCTCATCGTTCAGCAACATCAGTTGCCATATTATTGTTCACGAGAGCTACGCTAGGATCAGCTCTTAGTCGTGGAATATAATTTATCCTTCTTGAATGGTTCAGAACACGAGTTTTGTTTCATACAGTCAAACCTCTTTCATGTATACTTATCCTTACGGACCCTTTACCCTTTGTTTGCCTGAATCCAAATCATGATTCCTTTTCAAACGAATTAAATTCACATTTCGAGCATTAGGAGGACGTCTGCCTTCACATTTCTCGGATTTTTCTTGATTCTTAACCACTCTGCATTTTTCTTCTCCGCTATATTCGAAGAAACCTTCTTATCCTCTACAAATACTGACTTCTCACTAGGAGAGACGTCAACAAGCTCTACGGCATAATGCTTGGTGGTTGAACGAAGTATTGGGACATCACGTGACGAAAGCCGTATTCCTTCGGAAGTCACCAGGCTGATGCGTATTCTGAAAGCCAGAGCAGACATTCTTTTAAGTACATGGAACGTTTTTACATTGTGGGAGAGTGGAAAAATATTTCAAGTTGCTGCAGAAATGAGAATATACAACCTCGAGATACTCTGCATCAGTGAAACACATGGGACGCAGTTGGCACGACTGAGAATAACTTGAGGGGAACTGCCGTTATATTCTGGTCATGAAGAGAAAAATGCTTCACAAACACAAGACGGCACTGATAGGATGAGAATCTCATGGACTCACGATCATTGAAACAGCATTCAAAATAAGGGAACAGGAAATTACAGTGAATGTCATCCAATCCTTTGCACCTACCAATGACTACAATGACGATGTTACAGATAGATTCAACGAAAGGCTGCAGTCAATCTTCGAGAAGTGCTCACCAAAGGATTTGACGATTGTTATGGGAGACCTGAATACAAACAATGGCATGGACAAAACTGGATATGAAGACATCGTGGTAGGACACGGACTGGGAGAAAGGAATGAGATTTGCAAACGTATGTGCCTTCAACAAACTTGTCATAGGTGGCACCATATTCCCGCACAAACGCATCCACAGAGCTATATTGATTTAACCGGACCACAATGCCGAGAACCAAATCGACCATATATGTTTCAACAAAACGTTCAGAAGGACAATGGAGGATGTGAGAACCAAGAGAGGAGTTGACATAGCCTCAGATCACCACATGCTATTCGCTTAAATGAAGCTGAAACTCGAAAAAAACTAAAAAGCCCAGAGCAGTTTAATAAAGCCTGTCTTCAGGATGCCGTAAAACTCAACGGATTCAATTTAGCCCTCACCAACAGCTTCCAGGCCTTTCAGAATCTCCTCAATGGAGTGGGCGCAATATTGAATAACGAATCGTAAGGGATTAAAGAGGAGATCACTTCAATATGTCATGAAGTTCTGGAACGCAGGAAGTACCATCACAAGGATAGGTATGTAGTGGTACTCTTGAAAAAGTTGAAGAAACGAGGAACAAGAGGGTTGCAATCAGTGTCACCTAAACAAGAGCAGAGAAATTTAACGCACAAGCTGCATAAACAGAAGCAAACAGGGAAGTGAAGAATAGCATCAGAGCTGACAAACGAAGATACGTGGAAAATCTAGCAGTGATGGCGGAAAAAGCTTCAAGCGACGGAAACTTGAGACAATCGAACGAAACGGCAAAGGAGCTCGCCGGAAACTATCGTAAACTAGAACGACCAGTGTTAAGCACGGAGGGCGAAGTAATCCGCGACACTGAAGAACAGCGAAACGGGCAGTAAGTGTACTGTAAGTGACTCTTGAATCGACCAGCTGCACTGAATCAACGACTCACCGAGGCAGTTTCCATAGACCTCCCAATCAATATTAGCGATTCTATAATTTAGGAGATCTTCATGGAAATCAGAGAAATAAGGAGTGGAAAATCAGCCGTTTGAGACAGCATTCCAGCAGAGGTAATGAAAGCAGAGAAAGAGGCGACTGCATATTTATTTCACATCCTCTTCAAGAAGGTTTAGGATGAGGAACTAGTACCATCAGAGTGGAAAAAGGGGTACCTCATCAAAATACCAAAAAAAAGCGATCTCAACAAGTGTGAGAACTACAGAGGCATCACTATTTTCTCAATATCAAGCAAAGTCTTCAACAGGGTATTGTTCTACTGAAGGAAGGACTTCGTTGACACACAAATTCGAGAACAACAGGATGGATTTCGTATGGATCGATCATGTACTGCCCAAACTGCTACATTTGGGATCATTGTGTTGCAATGAATTGAATGCAACTCACCATTGTACATCAACTTCGTCGACTACGAAAAAGCATTTGATACCGTAGATAGGAAAACACTGTGGAGGCTTCTTCGACACTACGGTATGTCTGAGAAGATAGCTATTATCATACGGCATTCTTAGGATGTATTAAACTGCAAAATCGTACATGTTGGACAGCTAACAGACTCGTTCGAAATGAAGACCGGTTTCAAGCAAGGTTGCTTACTCTCACCCTGTCTCTTTCTCCTGGTGATCGACTGTAATACGAAGACGTCGACATCTGGAGGAAAGCACGGTGCCGAATTAACAGCCAGGACGCACATGGATGATCTGGACTTTACAGATGATCTGGCTATTCTATCGCACACGCAACAACAAATGCAAGTGAAGACGACCAGTGTAACAGCAGCCTCTGCTGCAGAATGTCATATAGTAGAATGCGAAATTCTCCGATGCGGCACAACATGCACCCGGCAGGACGTTAACAACTTAACAAATCTTGGCGGCATCATCGGTACTCAAGGTGGATTCGATGCAGATGAAGGGGCGCGGATCAGCAAAGCAAGGGCTGCATTCCCACAGATGAAAAATATCTAGAACTGAAAACAACTTTCAACCAAATCCAAAATCAGGATTTTCAATACAAATGTCAAGACAGTTATACTGTAGGGAGCGGTAAGCTGGAGAGCTACCAAAGCCATCATCCTGATACAATTATTTTTGAACAGCTGTCTACGCAAAATACTTAGCATTCGTTTGCCAAACATGATCAGCAACAACGTACTGTGGGAAGGAACAAACCAGATTGTAGTGGAGGAGGAAATCAGAAAGCAACAGTAGAAGCGGATGCTGCACACACCAGCTGCATCACAATAATATCCGTCACTTGAAACCCTAATGGCAAAAAAGAAAGAGGAAGGCCAAGGTACACAACACGCCGAGAAATAGGGAAGGATATGTGAGGAATGAAAAAAATTGGAGAAAACTGGAAGTAGAAGTCTAGGTGAAAGTTAATTGAAGAAATAAGGTGCGTGGCCTATGTTCCATTGGGGCTCACGGTCGTAAGTAAGTAAGAAAATAAGCTGTCAACCTTGAAGCTGTTGTATTCATTCACATACGTTTTCCAATTAGTGGAATTGCGAAACAAGTGGGTTAGTCCCATTATCTTTGTCTTTGTCTTATTTTTCGTGTGTGCAGGTACTTATGTTGCTAGTCTGTGTAATTAGAATGGAATATATGGTTTGTTGATGATTGATTAATTGATTTCATTATCCATATGCGTAGTTCTCTTATTGCTATCATTACTAGTTTTAGTAGTCGTATTAGAAGCAGTAGGGTTCTTATTATGAAATCCACTCGACTGCTGAGTGACATCCACTGAGAATCGACCAACATAATTCTCGGTACTACGAATGTCATTTTACACGCGAGTAAATATTTCATGAAATCGATGAACCTGATAAACAGGCATTAACTCATTTTTCAAATACCCTGAATGTTATTATTATCTTTATTTTCAGCTGCCTTGATTGATTATTCGTCTAGACGATCTCTATTTTTCCGGCTTCTTCGCTTACATCAGTACAATCATTGTAACATTTGGGGATGTTAGATCCCCAAAATTCGCTAGATAAATGCGTTATTTTGGTTTCACGTTTGCCAGCATGGGCTGATCAGTTGACCGTGAGATTTCAATTCCCACCAGGAAAATCCATGGCTGTGATTGGCTGCTGTGTATTGTAGTGTGCGATTTTCTTAACTATCCCAAGGACGTTTCAATGATGTATAAATAAACGAGAGTTGTACGCTTGATTGTACTGTGACTGCTGGGTGTTTGTAGGATATACTTTCTACACTTGCAAAGTCTTTCTACTCGCCTTAAGGATTCAAGGTAGCCTACCTGGACGCTGGTAAAGTCAGAATAGCCTCAAGCATACTAAGTGACGTACGTATCAGTAACTGTGAAAAACTGTTCTTATAAGTAAGTTTTACCCTATAAATATGTTGTCCCGTGTAAAATTAACGCATCATTGTACGCTTTCTATATTTATTTCGTGCATGCTTGTTTCACATTAAATTTTATGATTGATAAAAGTCATTGTTTGCTGATACCATCAGTCGATTTAAAAGTAATTTATATTTGAAAAAAGCTTCAAAACTATAGTAAAATTGCAAAAATACGGGAAACAAAAACAACATCCTCACACACGCAGGCACAGATAATCACTGTGTTTACTTAAAGAATACATTTATCCACTGGATTCATTTTTGAACCAGGAGGACATTGATATGTTTCTGAAAATTCATCACTATTTTTCAGAATATCATTTACACTGAAAATAAGAATAAAGAAATTAGAAAATGCGGAATCCATAATCAAATCATATTCTAATATTTCATCCACATATTTACCACAAGAATGTGGCATCTATTTATTGCAAAAAATGTAACTCAAACGATTATCAGCCTAACATTTATTGTATATTACTCAATACTCACAACTTAAGCGACACTCTTTTATTTTATTACCGATATGGCATGTTTGTAATATTACCATTAATACGTTGTAAAACTGAAAAGATAGTCTACATGCTGTAATATGCTTACTAGTAAACTATTGATGACAAGTATTTCGAACGGAAAACATGAACACACTTCAAATAAACTTATGAATTTAAAAAGGATTACCCGAATTTATTGTTTTCGTCAGATGTCTGTAACAGGCGACTAACCAGATCAGGATAGAACCCACTGCAAAATGCCTTCATTAAAAAAGAGAAAACGAAATAGAAGATAATCGTGCATAAGAATAATAACTCTTTGAATGTAAATCATCGATTATTTATTGTTTGTTGTGGCTGCGAATCGGTGTCGATAAAGAAAAAAGACACATCGAAACACACCGTTCTACATAATAATATCGGCGACAACTCTAGTTGCAAAATAAAATACGGAAAAACAAGGTAATTTTTCAATTCACTTTGTTGTACACTTGAATTGGATAACATTTTCTCATTCATTGTTTGATCACCAGATTGTTATTAGTACACAAACCATGATTTTACGGTTGATGGATGTGTATTTCTGCACAGAACGTGCAAATGGTAGGTGTGTTACTTTCTGTAAACTATATGTATCAGTTAATCTCAACATTGCAGCTCTACTCCACAATTTATTACTATCAACCATGTGTCTACAATTTTTAGAGCAGATGAAAAAACATTGCACGGATCTGCTACATTTGCACGTTGAACGAAAAAGAAACAACAACGACTTGCCATATTTGGCGAATCTCTCACAATTATGATTATCATTATTTAGTTGATCAAGGACACACATATAATTTTTCATAAGTTAAAGAAATTTACTTTCACCTGCAAAAGTACTGTTTTTTATTTCAGATCACCATTAAGCAAACTCAGTACCGACAAAACTTTTGATAATTTCATTTCTCGAAAATTTCATTACATTTCTTCAAACTAACGGTTCGTATATTTATTATATGCTCCGCTTGTTTCATTAAATGTTAAGATTGCTTGTGTACTAAGATTGTGCTCAATTGTGACAACATTTTCCTGCATTATTCATAAATGTATCCGTAGAAGGTTTAGTTTGCATAACTTACCTTAACGAACGTTTGAAAAAACAACTTCTGTTTCTCCAGATGATTACTGTTTCCCAAGACATGTTCTTTGTATGCCTACAGAAAATTTGAGAAAATGAACAATTATCAATACTATTTATATTTGGACGGTCAACTTCATTACTTATCTGTGAATAGGAATACGTCAAGATGCGATAATTGATTCATTTAGTTTTCTTGAGGATCGATGGTGCACGGACCGAATTACGTCATTATGGACCATGATGGAATATTCAGTTGCAACAAACTAATCAGCTTCAGCCAACTTCATTTACTGATAGAAGCAATTTACTAGAGTGAACAATAAGAATCTACGGAAACTCTTTTGACACTGTGGCGTGCCTGAGAAGATAGTCAACGCCATTTGGAAATCTTATAATGGATGAAACTGCCTAATCGTGCACGAAAGACTGCCAAGAGAATCTTTCGAGTTGAAAATCGGTGTCGGACAAGGTTACTTACTCGCTGTACTCCTGACAGGCAACTGGATTATGATGAAGTCAACGTCTGGATGGAGGTAAGATATATCGTAAAAAGTCAAGATGCAGCCAATCTTGATTTCGCATATATCCTGACTACTCTATCGTACAAGCAAACACAAATGCAGAAGGAAGCATCAAGTGGAGGAGCAGCCTCAGCATCGTCTGATCTACAGTAACACAAAGGAGGAAACAAGATTCCATGATTCAAACAGCATGAGTCATCCAAATCGCTCCTGATTGACACGCCTTGACAAACTGTGTGACATCATCAAAACTCGAGGTGATTGCAGCGCACACATACATGTGCGGATAGGCAAATTTTGTACAATTGAAAGAACATTTGGAACTCACAAAAACTCCTAACTAACACTGAAATCAGGATTATGATTCGAAATTTCAAGACGGCATGTGACGGATACTTGGAGAACAAGAAAATAAAAGTATTGAATAACGGTCGTCTACCGAAAATACTTATGATCATTTAGCCAGACACTATCAGGGAGAGTCTAGAGTTGGAAAGAACAAACGAGATTACATTTGATGAAGAAATTTGGAACCTTCAATGTAAACAGAAAAGTGAGTGGCCAAGAAACAAATTCGGTCAAGAAAAAGAAGGCGACACGAGAAGAAAAAACGAACATTGAAGGGAGCAGACATTCTTTGAAGAAAACTGATTGACGGCCTATAATCCTTGAGTGGTGACAGGCGTCTGTGCGTAAGTTTGTCATTATCGAAAAAACAATCATGTAGGTCATATGAATATTCGCACATAATTTCAGCAGGGGGTGATTTTATTGTGTTTATTATAGTTAGTAGTTTTCAGCTGTTTGTATAAATGAAATATATTATTCATGTTTGGTTATTATAGATTTATTCATATTGTGATTTACCGGGCAACAAATTAAATAAATTAGTTATGACGGGCATATAATTTCAACCTCGCGTTGAACTTCAAAATCACACAAAACAGTGTGCCTTGCATTTTCGAAAACGTTTCATGTATATTGAGTGTAAGAATGCGATCAAATGACTTATCAGTTGTGTGTGGTGTGCTGCACTAGAAAGACAACTGTCCAATACCCTGTAAGTGTTACCACCTACATCTGATTCGATTAGTTCGAACAAATTAGTCATTCAACAGAAATCGATGACGAAATAATCCTATACAACTTAATTCACTCACGGAAAAGGATAACGTAAGACCAATAATATCATCTGTCAGTTGCTTCGAATTCTATTTGAATTTAAAAACATTGAGATATTATGAAATGTGGTTAATAACTTTGAAAATTTTTAAAGCTGATCAAGTTAAACACATTTAATCATTTACTATTTTAAACGAGATAAAGACTGAGTGAGTTAGACTGTTTTGAACTACACATATGCAAAATCGATAAACTGAAGCTGAAAACGGAAATTTCGTCATCGTAAGTGCAGTTACGGGCAGCTAGTGTGGTAATATTAGCATAAAAAGTGCAATCAAAATCACAAATTTTGCCTGGTTGAAAAATTAATTGATTGACACAGAAGTACCACATTAGTTTAGGATTTATTACAATTTGTGATAACATTCTTAGGTATCAGTTTTTTAAAAAAATTGATTTCGTTTAACAGAAGATCAGAATAATATGTCAAGCTTCCGTTTCATAAGAAACAGTTAACAGTCAAGGTTCACGGACTATATTGATATTTTCATGTCCATAAAATGGGCAGAACTGAGTTTGAATATTTGAGCAAAGTTCAAACTCTTCCGGTGTATGAAGTGTGATCTAGTAAGGCATTCTAGTAAGCAACCTATTTGAGATACCGAGATGAACTTGAAATAGCTTTTCTCTGTAGGTAACAGTGCCATCAGAATTAGCAAGAAAAACAGTGAGAAACAGATCTGTAATACCGTTGATTTTCCTATTTTACAAATGCGTTTCAACCTAATTCACTCAGCTTATGAATAATACTTAATATGTGTTTCATCAACACATTTTTATTATGTGACTGACGTAGAATAAGTTGAACGGTTCAAAATTTCTGCAATAATCAGTTCACGCTAACAGAGTTTGCAAATATTGTGCTTAATACATTCGGCTTCTTATTCTGTGAATGTTTATTACCATTGTTTCGGTATTCTCATTCAGAGAACAAGTTCCTCAAACTGTACAATAATATAATTATAATCTGTCAATAATTTCTCGTTGTAGATCACTTACCTTCTTATCAAGTGCTTGATCACTGATTTGTCTTGATAAACAACACGTCTGATTTTCGATGGATGTTGAATTTTCTGATTCACATGTTGACTGGGAATCTTCCTTATCATCACTGAAAGCTACAATGCAAAAGTCATTTACCTATTATTTGTTTATCAGAATTAAACACAGAGCAAGTGCTTTCGTTCGTGACTAGTTTAGAAAATTAAATTGAAGTACATGTATTGTGAAATATGAGTTCATTGGGTTAAATTTCGCTTTATTATTTAGTTTTGAATGCTAAGTGATGTCAATAATAGGGCCTTTCCTGGTTTATGTTTCAGAATTTACGATAGCCTTAAACAAACATTACGGTTGCTCAGATGCTTTGTAAATTGTGGTTATTAATTATATGAAATCATATTTTTTGTATCTGAATTCCAATTGACACACTCGTTTGCGTTTCGTCCGTGGATTTATAAAGCCATAAGGATACAGATTTTAATTTGTACTCTAACCAAGATAGTATCAATCTAAAGCGTCCGGTTATCAAATGGAAGAAAGACATTCAAACCACCTAAAATCATATTGACAAATTCGAATGAATCATCATCTAAAATTCCCTAGAAAATTGTTCATGATTTATACACTTTTACTACTGAGCTCCTTTTCTTTTAAGATGGGTATTTCGGAAAAAAAGCATTGATATCAACACTTGAATTCCTAACAGCTATGAATTTACGAGTACATTAAGTTACTCTTACGATTGATCCAGCGACTACGTAGAAACAACTCACATGCATACAATTAACACGATTAAGTTAGTAATGACTTGACGAGAGCGATAGAGGCATATGTGAATTGTTTGTAATTATTTCAAGATAATGCGTTTAGCTGTCTCAAGTGTAAATCGATCTACCTTCATATATTATTTTTCGACTAATAAGCCAACCGAGAATTCCATATTTTTGGGTTTTCGAAAGTGATTCACTCAGAAATGATGGGTGCAATAATGCAGAAGCCAGATAAATTCCCGAGTACGAAACTACTCCAGGTCCAGTTTTTGTTATACTGAAGAATTTAAGATCACGTTTGGTAAAGTAGAAAATAAACAATATGGAGAATTACACAGTTTGTAAATATTCCAGATCAGTCAATCAAAAAAAGTTGTCATGCAGTTAATATGGTGCGAAACCATTCACTTACGACGTTACATTTATCACGATATAGAGTTGAAACCATGATTGACAGAAAATTCTGTCAATAAGGTTGACAGTAAGATAACGTTTGAATTACATACCCTTCGAATGGTAAACGAAATGCTGATATCATTTGAACATTATGTTTTCAAGGTATTTATGATTGGCTGAACAGAAGCTTATGGTTATCAATGATTGATCTTTGGATAAGAAAATGTCCTGCAATAATAACTGTTTAAGTTGATGTTTTGTGTTAATAGAATGTGTTTGAGAGATTTGTATCAAGATGAAATCTATAGGAACACCAGTTTATTCAATGAGAAGACTAAAACATGATAGACCAGGTAAAATAATGGATTTTGCATTTCATTTTATTTCAACTTTTATGAATATAAGGAGTAGCAGTGTATGTCATGTCAAAACAAGGTTGTTACGTTAAAACTATTGAGTATAGTTTAAACACACGCAAAATTTTCAACTTACAAGTCGCCTAATAATGAAAGTTTGCGCAATGAGATTATGTAGTTTCTAATTTGTGAGTCGTAAACTTTAAAGAAGTAGATATTCGGATACAGGTTTCGCTGAAAAAGAAATGTTTCAATCGTCAGCCTACAAAATAAAAATTATTTTATAATAACTGTTAGAAACTATTATGTCTAAATGTTTCAGAATAATAATTTTTATTATCACAAACGAGCAATCGAGTCAACTCTAAATTCATGGCATCTAAACGAACTGACTTAAATACTTAACTTAATAGTTGACCACAATATCAGAATTTAATAAAACGCTGAAACTACATTTGCATATTTGGAACGACAATTTTTTTCAAATGATCACTGTTTCGCTCAATTGATCGTAATCATGTATTGGTCCACAGTAACTATGATTCATAGTAGCATTACATTATACAATCATTACTTTTCGTCAACTAACTGTCACTATTTGACGCTGTTTCCCATCATCTTTTCATTTATCATAGTCCTAAATTTATTCGCTTGTCCATTTCATCAACTTATAAATTCAAAGTGAATTCTGGTCATCGTCAATACATCGACAGACAAAATCTACAATAACGAAGACAATAAGAAAAGCACCTAATCATATGCTGATTTATATTTCCTCAATTAACAGACATAAGCATAAGTTATGTCAGGAATCATCTGCTTGTACTGAGAAATATCAGAATTCATGCATGATCAATCACTATGTTAACACAGTTAACAATCAAAGGGTTGTGAAATTTTACATAATTTTTCACCTAAAGAACTTACTTTATCTATTATCTCATAGAACGCTTTGATTTGAGTGTTAAAATTATCCATATTTATTGCTGAATATTCAGTTTTCCTTATCTGAATTACATATTGAGTTATTATTTTCATAAATTATCAAAATGAGACAAACCATGTCAATAGCGCTGTTTCGTTTATCTGCACTAGTCCATGACTTCGATGATAACGAATGAATTATTGTTCCCTTCAGTTTCAAAAACAAGTCATAAACCTATATAAAACAAACATGTAAGTCGGTCAAAAAAACACTACGTGAATGATTTATATCATCAATAAATAGTTAAATAGTGAAACATAAATCTTAGGTATCAAACAGACAGAAAAGTATGTATGTGGTTTCTCACAAACATAACACATCACCACAAAGGAGGTTGTCCGTATACGTGTATGAGAGAATTGTCTATTGCTGATGCTCTACCGTTCATCAGACTTTCATTTTATGAATCAGATGAATTTCACGCTGAAAGCCAAACACATATGCTTTCAGATAACCTTGATGTCGTATCTTAATTGAACATTTGAATCACTATTCTATAAAATACTAGACTCACTTGTTTATCCGTATTGTTATTTATACTAGGATATTCATTACGTTGTTCAAAAGCCCATGGGAAATTCTCTCTCATTTCATCAATGCAACGTCTTGGATTTGTATCTAAATGTTTCGTTGACAATGAATAATTTTATTAATATTCATCGAATGAATTAATATAGAGAAAAATCATACTTTTGTCTTCGATAAGAACTTATCCAATATCTGGATGGAAAAAGCTATCAGTTCATTATTGATTCGTCTGACATTTCATGCTGCTTATTTAAGCACTGCATACTGTCAAACATTTAAATGATAGTACTTTATGAAAACAGTCATTTTTATAAACATCAGTTGGACTGCAGTTTGTTTCACGACCAAACATCACGCACAGGTGAGTGCAAACGTTGGAAGGAGTGAGTGAAAACCAGTTCTTCTGTTAACTTTTGCTTTTGTCAAATTGATTAAATCAAAAGTTAAATATATATGTGAAACGGAAAATACAACTCACGAGTATCCACAGGATAAAATTCTCCGAAATATTGATTCAAGGTGTGTCTCATGTTGTGCAAAAAACTGATCACTATCATATTGTGTAAAGCTCTACAATGGTGGTTAGGAAAACAACGTGTTTAATCAAACACAATCAGTATTTAGTTAAACATTAACAATAGTCGTCAAATCCGAAAGTGTTTGAACGTAGCACGGATATCACATGCAAAAGGATCATCAAACACCACCTTTTAATATATTTCATTCGTTTTTCGTATTCATTCACTTACTTCCAAGTTATAGTTATGACATTCTTATCTTTTTTCTCAAAAAAGTGATTTTTCAAGACATTGTCTAGAATGCTGAGAGAAAACCCTTCCAGTTATTTGAATAAAACCATGAATGTTTTTTTTCGAATGCAGATTACTTAGGAACAGCATTACGCATCTTTGACAACACACAGATATCATTCAAAGGTATGCCATACTGCTGATCATAATTCACCAGTTAAAAAATTTATTTTGTCAGATTGTATGTCAATATTTTATCTACAAATATTAAATTATGTGCGACAGGAAAAACTCTATTCAAAGCGATCGAAACCCTTATGCTCTGGTGATTGATATTATTCGTATAACAAGGAAAACTGAAATATTATGCTTCATAGAAAAGTATATAATTACAAAAAGCCTTGCCAAAATAATCAGTTTACAATAATTATTGCACATTCAACTTTTGATTACTATCAATATCATGTAGATAACAGAAACCAACTAACTGGCGTAAGGATATGATTTGTGAAAATTATATTTCCAATATTCTCGTCTGCACTATTTCACTTTTATGAAAACGTTACAATTTAAATTAGCGATGAACATTTTATCCATACTTAATATAATAATTAGTTGTTTACAAACTGACAACAAAGTGTCTACTTATATCTGTGTTATGAGTGAGTGAGTTTTCGACATAACAACATGAGATCTAGTACGAGAATGAAATTACGGAACCATTAAATAGACATTCTAATAATTACTTTCTCCCCTGTAATTCTTTGATAGCTTCTCCAATCGTTTTGCAAGCATGATGAAATGAATCTAAATTTTTGACAACGATTTCCACAGTGGCATTTTCCGGAAAACTCAGTTCCCTGAATAAAGATTCTGATAATTCTTGCCAGTTGATCTAGCAAAAGTAAACAATGAAACACAAGGTGTTACAACATGTTTTGTTAATGAAATCGCATTTTCCGCATATGTGCTATATATGTCAGCTTATGCTGATCAACTCATTCAAATTATATTTTCTTGGTCACAACAAGAACAATGCTTTTTCGAAGCATCTTGTCTGAAATAAGTTGACAGTTCCGTTGTTAATTTCATCAGAAACAGACAATCTGACGAGTCATACAGAGAAACAAGTGAACATGTCATATTACCGTACATTGTTGAGTTATAAGTTTCGCTATAATAAACAGAGAAAAAAAGTGATGACGCCAAAGCTTGAACTTGTGATGATCGCGAAGATCGTTCCGCAAGTATTTTATTCGCACTTCCTTTCTCCCCAGTGTGATTCACATCTTTGAAGCTACTGAAATACTTGTTTCGAGTATATAGCTATTTGAACACTAGCTATTTGGTTTTTATCAGTTTACGTAAATACAGAACAGCCTTCGCTTAACAACACTCTAAAAACAATCCAACCTCAGTGTGTTGTGCTTTATAAAAACCTAACTGTAATTATGATGAGTTCCATACGATTGTTTTGCAACAGGCATTTGACTAACACAGCTAGCATGACTAAAGAATCATTGAATTTGGCTCATGTGAATAATATAAAAAAACAAAACTGTTAAGTGAAACAGAAAAATCTAGTATGATTAAAGCGGATAAATTTGTTTTATTTGCAACAGAAACTATTGAAGTGATTATATTGGTCAAGATAAGGCTCTCTGATTTCCCTCGTGAGGTTTGAATCAATTTTTGAACATCTCCTTCTAAAAGACCCTCTATTACACAACTTTCTGAATGTATCAACAAATATCACGCCGACAAAATTAATGCAGCAACCTAGTTCAAAAATTAGTTTCCTCAGCCATTTTACTTAAAATCAAAATATGAATGAAACGTAAGATTTACAGGATCTTGACTCTAAATTTCCTTTATCGGATGTAAGGTACCTACAATGTCACGTTCAACATTACTATCTTGACATCAAGGTTTGAAATCATTTTCATCCTCCAACCTCATCTAAGCTCAATCTTACTTACTATAAAGAAGTACGATTATGTGAATAAACCTAATTTTTAGAACGTGACATGAGATGTTATGCGTTTGATGGCTACATGATCTTTGTGATGAAATAATAGATTCATTTCAATCATTGCAAGTATATTCAATTCGTTCAATGACATGTGTGAAAACGTTTACTCATAGTAGTATTGATAAACTCAGAAAGCACGTAACTTTTATTTATTACAAGTTTGAACTTACTAAAGGACAGATTTCGTACAAATCGCTGAGTGAGGAGACTTGCTTACTTTTCGAATATTTTGACTTTATCTGAAAAAAGTCAGTATGTTGATTTAATATTCACAGACATTTATAGAATGCATGATTCTAAGACAAATCCAACATTACTATTGAGAATCACTAATGATCACGAGATTTGAAATGAATGGATTCGTAATGAACTAAATATGCAGCCAGCGGTGTAACTGCCGCTCATCTTATTGATCTTATTTGGAATTCTGCCTTCTATCATCCTTTGATATAACATAAATTTCGTTAACAAGTCGGCGTGTTTGACTTTCAATAGTATTGACTATGTAAACCAATGTATTTATAAAGAAACTTCTTTTAAAAGATAACAACATGCTTAAGCAGTTGATTGTCTGATAATCACTTAATTTAGTGTTTCTCATGTTGACTCTTGTCAATACGTGTTTACTAATTTGTTCACTCATTGGATTTTCACTATTCAATTCTATCACTAATGAGTTAAGGTGTTACTCAGTTTTATGACAGTCAATATTTCAATCTTTTCGAAAGTGGACTATCAGTTGCTGTTTGTACTATGAAATACATATGGTTAACAATCAACGATTTCCTACTTACGTTTTTCAGTTTTGAATACAACGCGAAAACATCATCCATCATCTTCTTATTCTTTTGTAGCGCTCCGACATTTTTCAAATACTTGAAAATGTTTTCTCTTACTGCTCCTTCCGTTTTATCAGCCTGAAGTTTATGAAAAACGCACATCAAAACCACCATTTAATCAAATGTTATCTATACTCCGGTTTGATTCCATTTTTGTGTGTTTAAAAAGAGGAATGAACAAAAGTATTATTCCTTACAAAGAATTAGACCTTTTCATTCGTTGCCATTTATGACTATCTACTCAATGATTTTGATCAGTGACACAAGAATCTCCCTATTTGTCATTCAAATGGAAAAGCTGATATGCGCCTTCCACTTTGAGAATAGTGTTATATATAGGCCGTCCTCTCTGATCATCCTCCTTTCAGCTTATTTTTGTGTCAAAACCGTTTAATCGCAGGTAGAGCAAGGAATACCGAGAAAAGCGTGATACTATTTATGTCATTTGCACCATTGCAGTTGTTATTCATGGTAGTTATACATTTTTCTCTAAATCGTCTATTGCAGTTGACTACCTTTTCCTTTGAATACACAATATGCAGTGTTAACGCATTTAGCTACTGTTGTATCGCTTATTTCATACACTGGTGAGATGTGATTCTTTAATGAAACGCAGGCGGTAGCAAACACTACAAACTTGACGAAAAGACTATGACAGAGTTCAATGAATTCATGTATCTCCTCAAAATCGATTGCTTACACTAAGGAACATGGTGTGGAGGTGCTAGTTTGTGGGGTAACGGACATTTCTTTACAATTGAAGAGTGTCTATATTTTTCATTAAATACTTGAGTCGGAGTGGTCAAAACTAATGCTGCATCACTTTTAATGTACAGACATAAGACTTGATAAAACTGTCAAAGCTAACAACTGATAACAATTTCACTAAAATCTAACTTTCAGGAATCCTTCAAAAATTTCGTTTACAAATTATTCTCTCTTTTGAAAATCTCAGGTTAAAATGGGTCAACATAAACAGTATATGAAATATGATATGTTATTTACTGGAATAATTACGGCAAACGTACCATTTGTAAATTGTCAGTCGTAAATGCGTTGAGCGATCCTGGAGTAATCTGAAAGTACATGTTAACATTTATTTCTCAAAAGACCGTTATTTAAATGTTGTACAGATAAAAGTGTTTGAAATTTGGTCTTGTGTAGAACACTACACTATACAGATGCTGTTTATTCGGAGTCCAATTGGATATTTGTCAAGAAAATTGATGTCATCACTTCAGTCAAGTTTGTAAACGCCACCTGTGATGCAACGTGGTAATTTATAGTGTAGTTGCTTGCACGGTTTTTGAATGTCAGCGTAAAACATTTTCACTCAATCTATAATAGTTTAATTACCTTGTCCATTCACTGTTGTAGAATTAAGAGATTGTACAAATCTAAAACCATGAACTGATTTGCACGTTGATAATATTTCTATTTTCCACAGAGTTTAACACAGAAATTATAAATGTAGATGTAGAAAATTATAAATGAAATTGAGATGCCTGATTAGTGAAAGTCGAATGTCAGTGATTTATGAAACAGCAAGAACATTCACCGAATACCGTGCGAAAATCTTTATTATGAATGTGGATATTTGTGAATCAGAAGTTCGAATTGATGCCAATTCAACCGTTAGTCGAATGAATTTCAACGTTTTGACTGTGAAATCCGCATCATAAGAAATCTGGTAGCTCAAATAACGGGAAAATTCACTTCCCAAATCAACATAATTTGTCTTGAATCATAGTCAATAAAATTATATATTTAGAAAGCAAAAATAATAATCTATTTTCTGTTAACTCACATAAATAATTGCTTTCGTTTTTTGTGAATTTGTCATGATTTGGTTGATCGAAAATAAAGGTGTTGTCCCATTTTGATAAAATAATGGAATAATGTGTGTGGCTAAATTGAAAAACCTTCTTTCAACAGCACCATTTTCAAAATTATAGATCTGATTATCATCCATTGACATAAGCCACCCACCAAATAATTTTTCTATCATTGGACTCATTTGCTGCTTTAATTGTGTTTCCGTCAATTGAGCACTTATGCAAGATTCGTAGAAATATCCAGCACTTGTTGTTCCGGGGTGAACTTTATTCCTCACTGGAAAAGAAAATGTTCAGTAAAATTAGTGTTGTCAATTAACTTTGTAAAGAGATCATTTTCTTACTCAGAATCAGCATTCGAACCATTTTATTTTACCGCATAATATCAAAATTCGGGATTTCCAACTTTAATATTTTATTTCATACATCAATCATGAAACTTGTTCATGGTTAAGGGTACTCGAAATGTTGCCCATTAGGTTTAAGCATGAAACTTTGAGCATACCATTATTTTGATGTGATTACTTTGATTAGTAATTTTTATTTCTCACTGCTCAACTAGTTGTTACAGATATATTTTAGTCTATGTGCAGAACACTGTGAAATTATATAGAAGATCCATCACCCGTTGCGCAGATATTCAGCGAACTGACATTGCGTATGTAATTGAGAATAGATGGACAACAAATAACACATTTATTCATCGAAATAAAACTACCCACGTTACAA
This sequence comes from Schistosoma turkestanicum, assembly GCA_944470395.2. Classification (NCBI taxonomy): domain Eukaryota; kingdom Metazoa; phylum Platyhelminthes; class Trematoda; order Strigeidida; family Schistosomatidae; genus Schistosoma; species Schistosoma turkestanicum. The sequence continues at coordinate 56,554 of CALYCR020002444.1, forward strand.
TCCTACTCAAAAGTCAGATCAAGCGAACAAGGTAGAATGAAAAGCACAGTTCAAATAAATGTAGACGCTACATTCTCACACATATTCGGGTGGCACGATAGACAGATATCTTGTGTCTGTTTAGTTGATAATCGTTGGTATGATGAGTGATTTCTCCGAAATATTAGTCTAATTGACACTGGTGCTAAAGGAAACAGAATTATTTGATGGATCTACTGTATTATTCAATTTTCCCTTGTGTTTGTCGAGCTATCAATATTTCAGCCACTACATTGTCTAAACTGTATAATTTCATTTGAATTATTATGGTAACTGTTGATTATTTGATGTTTATAGTAACGATTTGAAAAGAATTTTCATCTTCTTTCACTATCTGGAAATTGACGAAGACGGTAACGTATAACAAAGTTTATTATTCAACATAATTTTGATATGTTTGGTCAATGAATTCCATGTTAGTGTCACATGAAACCCAAGGTGAAATAATGATATTGATGATTATCAGAATGGTGACCACTAATGTTCACTCGATCAAATTTGTAGTGTTTTTTTAAAATATAATCAAAACCTGTCCTCAGCGATCAATACTAATCTACATTTCTATGTTGCTTATGACTAAACGTGCTAAACCAGCAATAATTTCTCAGTATAAATGCAAAACACGGATAGCAGATAAGGATCATTTGAACGGTAGAGACAGCAAACAAGACCGTGTTATAATAAAATCATACTACAAAAAGAATGTGAACTCACAAATTTCGAGAATAACCTCGTCTGATAAATTATGTTTGAGATCATGTGAATCTTCGGTTCTGTGTTTTTGACAAATAAAGTCTTCGAAATTATGGCAAAGGTGTGTGATATTATCTTCATCGTTACCTTTAAAATTACCAAAAATTGCAATCAATATCATTTGAAGATTAGGTATAATATTGTTTCTGCTGCTCAACGGAACGTCTTTTTCATGTTTATTTTGTCAGTACCATAAATATATATGTATATATTTACTTATATAAACGACTGGTTGAGCTGTAGACTGCAACAGTTTTCAAAAATGGGACAAGAAATCTCCAGTTATTACACTTATTGAATGATAATTTTTCATTCATTCATCTACCTAGAATTCATGTGGTCTCACCTAAACGTCGTCAGCAGTGATAGATTAATTTTAGATTAAAACATAAGCGATTGACATTATTAATCGCTTCATTTTTCATAGAACTCTGAATAATAGACTCAATCGACATCACGCTTTTCCACAATACAAATAATCTTTTTTGATAATAAAGCTTCCAAACTCCCAAAATGTTCACTGTAACTATCTATATTAGTGACAACAAGTGACATCCAAATTGAAAATAAAAAGTTCTAAATTATCTGTGAATTATGTTAAGATAACTGACTGTTTGAAAAACCTATTTGAAATATACGTGAAAGTAATGATCACTTTCAAGCTCATGAGATATATATCGGACTTAAAAATATTATGATGCGCCTGGATGAAATATAACATGAAACGACAACAGAAAAGTTTCTTTTTAAATTGACTCTTTTAAATAATCTTTGTTCAGGGGATTTCGTCGTCGTAACTCTATCACGAATGAGTTAACAGATAAGTTGGACAGAGATTTAAGACTCTTCTAAACAAAATGAAGAACAAAAGCATGACAAACTAACATAGAAATAATATACAATGACTTCACAAAATCAATATCATAAGGGTTATAAAATAACGCAAACATTAAATTTATGAATGAATTCAACTTACCGATTAACAAAGAATTTGAAGATTTTCCAACTAAACATCCCAGCAGAATTATGATAGCTATTATTGAACATACTGAAGTTATGACAATAACGATCTTATGTCGTTTGGACAGATCTGAAATATGCATCATTTTCAAAAATAGACGTTTATTATTACTTGATGAATTTTGAGTATTTATATGTCCAAGTAAATCTATTTTCTAAAAATATCACACAAGAATGAAAGACTAATAAAAATAGATGAGGTGAAGCTGTCGTAAATAATAAGTAAACGCAAAATGATATCACGTTCAATATAAAAAATCAATGAAATACTCTGTAAGAAATTGAAAATATTTCAACTGTCTTGACTAAGACAAAGAGAATAGATCTTTTGTCAAAGATTCAAGGTCGCAGTGCCTGAAATGAACGGAAATTTAATCGTATCATTTTACACAGAGCAGATTGAAAAGAAATATTTATGCGTTCATTTTTTTTACTGGGTTACATCTAAAATGAAAGAAGTATTGAATAGCGCAGTATCAAATTAGAAAACAATTTATTTTCATTCCTTAAGACATAGAACAAACGTTTGCGGAATGTATCTACCGCCACCTGCGGCACTTCTCAGTTGACTGCTCGGTACCGTCCTGGTAAGTGGCAAGGTTTGAGTGTGGTAAGTACTCAGTTTGAATCCTTAGACAGGCAGAGAGACAGATACAACGCAGAATTTGTACATATGTACATCAGTTGGGGTTGTCATATCACGTCAACACAGAGACCGAACTGTCAGTTTTAATCCAAGAGTGATAGAGATAGTAGTATAGTATTAGCAGAAATGGAGAAGATAAGGGTAAGAATGTATGATTCGAAAGTATGATTAGGTGGGAAATGCTTAGAAGGAGAAAGATAGAGAATATGAGGAATTGAGAGAGTTAGAATTAAAGAGCACACAAGGAGTGGATGCACCTGCTCCATTGAAAAAGATTCTGAGCCATGTTGACCTAGGTCAATAATCATCGTTGACTTTCGCCTAGCGTACCAAAACCAGATAGCCTACACCTACAAATCAGCAAAGGCCAATTGAGCCTTCTGTATCCGAGATGAGATTTCGTCAGTCAACAGGCCATCAGCACACGCTAGATAACATAACTCACTATCACTAGTTTAGGTGCCGATGCAACTCAATCTTGAATCAATATTTTAAATTTCGAGGGAAAAAACCGCATCCCGAACATGCTTGAGTTTAAATCCTCAAGAGCAAAGTAAAGGACGAAGATTAAAGAACTCAATACACTTAGTAATGGAATCAATCGTCAAACTATTGATCGACTGTCGAAATCAACTTGAGTGAAAAGCCTAAGAGTGAGAACATTTGTGAACGCTGATCTTTGGACCATGCTATATTTGGGGTTAACAGGTGTTATCAAATTCGTTAGTGTGTACGTAAGCCATTAGGTCAGTCGGAAAGAAATAAGTTATGAGATATCATGTAACGTTGTCAGAAACTGTTGAGAATTGTGTCTCGCCGCACGTAAATTCCAGATGCTGCTGCCGGTCTTTTGTCGGGTTAGGTAGGAGGATTGAGCAAGTGATAAGCAACCCCTAATCCCCACTAAATCAAATCGCCCTAATTAAGCTAATTGAAATTAAAAATTAGAATGAAACATTTTCTGCCACTGATGTCACAAGCTCTTTATTTTGGTCCATTATGATGCCTCATGTATAAAGCTGAGCTCCATCGGTAGTAATGAACCTAATGTCTCCGAACAAGTCGCGCAATAATGATGACGCACACTTTTAGACAGCAGAGTACCGACAAACTTTTTTTAATCGTTTAATCTATCTTTTTGTACTTACCGATTACTCCACTATGCCATCGTTAGTCAGGCTATAGTGTGATCCTAATTTAAGAGCTTGAAATGAAACATTTCTATTTATCACTTTAATACAATGAAATTGGTTCACCGAGTAAATAACATGTAAGACTCATATCATTCATTTCGTCTTCAGTGAACAGCAGTTATAATATTTCGTTTATAAATTTTCACAGTTTGGTGTAAGATCTGAATCGCAGATATAACCATGCCTGTATTCACTATAGGTTTCTTGATGAATTTTCGCATGTTAGTAGGTTCCAAAACGGAAACGTAGATAAACGATATAATCAGTAATTATGTTTGGAAGTCAGTAGAATCGAAAAGGCAATTTCATTACCCAAAACTGACGAAATATCTCCTCCATTCAGAAATGGATTATCACTAACTGGCTGTACGCGAAATATGGCCGTTGAAGAAGATAGAAGAAATAAGGTCTACGAAGGCAACTTATCCGGTACTAGAAGAACCTAGATTCGAAGATTTTATTTGACGAAGTATGAAGTATGATGAAGTATGAACAAGTATAATCGTCATTGCTCACTAGATTGAACAAAATGCCAGTTCAAAGTGCATCGTCTCGCTAGTCCCACAACAGGTCTTTTTTGTAACACTGAAACCAATGTCGATCAATACTGTATCGATATTAAGGGACAACCATCGATTTCGAAAGTATTTCCACAAGTATTGACTAAAACACGCTTAAACATTTCGTAGTGCTTTTGAAAGAGATGTTTTCAAGTGTACCGCGAAATTTCCACTTTGTTACTTATTCTCTTCTCATATCTTATGAACCTAAATTTCCACCTGCCTTCAAGAAACAAGGACATTATTGACTTGCTAGTTCGTTATGATTTCATTATGATTTCGTTATGATTTCTGAGGTGATCTGAAAAATTTTTCATTAAATAATCCTAGGTATCTTCCCTTTTTTCGCGAAATCAGACAAATACAAAGCAATATCTTGTTTAAAACACAAAGAATTGGAACAGTTATTTGAAAAATATGAAACAGATTCACTGCCTAATAATTCTCGTTTTCCAATTAACGCCTATCTGATCTAAAGAACGTTGAATGTATACGGATGAAATAGCACAAACGTTAAATGTTAGAAAATAATTTATTGACTATTCAACCTTATGTCAAGAACTTAGATTTCAATCAATCTGAGAAGAAGGTTTAAGTGGAATTCATTCGTCTGATTCAAACTTCTACAAGCTTCTAATTATTTCTATATACAAGACACACATAAACATAGCGGTGAAGGTAAAGCATTTACGATAAAACTAGTTAGGTAGACATCTTAAATTCGAGAAAGCTTCTTCATCAGAGTACTCATCGATGAGTTATGTGAATTCGCAATGCTTCTTAATAAATCCGAAAACTGCATTTATTCATCTGCACGCCTATACGTACTCGCATCATGCTTTCATATTATCACATCACCGCACCTAGGCTGGGTCGAATGCAAAGCTGAAACTTACTACTGTTTATTTTCCGAAATGGTATTCAGTTTTCATATTTGGACACAATCTACCTAATTTAGATTTGAAACGGACAGCTCAATCAATTGGTCAATCCATACTGCTGATTAGTGTGGTTATTGCTGATTAGAAAGAACGTGACTGCCCTAATGACTCGAGGCTTGACGAAAATAATCGCTGTCTAACTCATGACATTTATATATCCACAGCCTGAAAATCCGTCAAATATAATCAAGGCGATAGGCTTCCCTCATATCATCGACTCAGGCACAACTAACGAGAGGAAGACTAATTGATGAGGGGTTGAGAAATGTATACTATGGGCTCACAACATTGTGAATCAAACAAGCAAACAACTGAAGATAATTTTTACAGTTCACAAAACTGACTTCCCACTGTTAACCGCAATGGAGCACAGCTTGCTGACTAGTTTTCTCAAATCAACTATTTCCTGAACCTTTCTTTCCGGTTCTTTCCGAATTTTGTTCAACCTTCTGAAGTCCATCTCTGTTTCTCGACCTAATGTGACCTTCGGCCTCCCTGTTTTCGTTTTTCCTTGAATGTTCGAATTGAGAGCTTATATTGTGAGTTGAGTGCTTTTCTCAGTGTGCTTTCTTTCCACTTTCATTGCATCTTCCTAATGTTGTCGCATAGACGAATTCCCATTGTTTTGTGTAGTCAACCGTTTACGAATACTTATATCTTCTGGTTGGAGACGTCCATAGTTATCCAGATTACCGCTGTTGCTGCTACAGAGGTCGACTTACGATAGAAGAGTCAGATCATCTGCGAATTCTAAACCCTCCAGCTGCATATCCGCTGTTCATTTTAAATTCTTATTTACTCCAGATATCAAGGTGAACATAATCTGAGAGAAGGTGAAGGGTGAAAAGAATATACCGTGCGTGAAACAGGTCTCAGCATCCAACGAGCCTGTCAGTTGTCCTTCGTGCTCGGTTCATCATGACAGTTGTGTGTGATATTATCTATAATCTCAGCTAAATACTCCTTCTGAAGAAGCCTCAATATTTTCAAAAGTACTAACTGAGATCCATTACTTCTGGTGGTCTTTCCTATGACTCAGGTGATGCTGACTGCTTGAGTTGATTGTATCGTTTATCACTTTCCACATGGTAAGTATGGTTGTTTCCATCTAATTGCGTTGATCGTGCAACGTCTATCTCTTGAATTCGTTGAATCTTTTGTTACCAAAATAAAGCCGTAATAAAGGTTTTCGAAGATGTCGGCCTCGGTGTTTAGTGTTTCGAGAATTTCAGTAAAATTTTACGGACGCGTAGGTGATGATCCGAGGCTTTATGAGCTCCACGTCTCGTTCTCACTACCTCCATAGTCCTTCCAACTTTCTATTGAGTACCACAGGGTATATTGTATTGTGAGTGGTGTAATCCGGTGAAATCTATTAGCTATGAGTATCAGTGTTTGTGGGAACCGCCAGTTTCTTTAAAGCAACGAGGCTTGTAAATCACCAAATGTTTACATTCCTTACTCCCAGTCTATCTCGTCCATTGATGTCTGCATATCTAACGTTGTCCATGTCAATCTTGAAATTCAGGTCCACCGTCAGAATCCTCATAAACTTTGATGACAATATGAGGACCACTGACTGCAGCGTTTCGTGGAATCGATCATTCCCGTCGTCAATGTAGTCATTGTAAGGTCAATAGCGTTCAGTAAACTTCATTGGCGTGCCCTCTTTCTTTTTTTGAAGGAGTAAGGATATTAATTAAATATCCTTTTCAATATTATTTGTGTGTCTAATTCGTTAAGTCAATTCCTATTTGTGATTCTTATCGGTTGACCTAATCATCAATTCCACTTACGGTATTGTTGTTTACGATTCGATCTTACTGTGTAAATAGGCATAATCGGTAGGCTTTTAGGACCCGAATCCTTAATCAGAGATCACTATTATCACCTAGACTCCGACTGAATTTTTTCTGGCTGCTTATAGGATACACTTACTACTTCACATTAAGTCTTCTTCTTTTCAATGTGAGTTTAAGATTTTCAGGATAATGTAGCATATCGTTTGACAGAAAAACGCCTCCCGTCTGTTAGTTGCATGAGGTGAATTCGTAATAGATCAGATGTATCAAAACAAGTATTGAAGTGCAGTCATAGCGAAGGATGCTTGAATTGTCCTAGGGTTACGAGATTTCTTTCCGATTATACAACATCAGTGCGAACAATTGTCTATGTAAAACATTTTATTCTTCATTGCCAGAGTATATCAGCAGTTCCTCTGTAGCTTTTTATACCTGCTTCCGAAGAGTTTCATTGATTCCAAGCAACTGCAGTTCGCGCATTTTCATTTCTGCAGTAACTTAAAATAGTCTTTTTGTTTTGCACACTGTTCAATAATCGATGCACCTAAAAGAATGGTCGCTTCGTTTATCAAAAAACGAATCGGCTTCGCCAATTCCGTGAGCACTCAGCTTTCATCATGAGTAGTCACAGTTTTTCTGAAACAAGTACTCGTGTCGCCGATCTTTGCCGGTCTTTGCATCAGACTCATCATTCTCATTATTTTTAATTTCGAAATACGTACAGGTTAGTACTTCCTAATTAGCTCCCCAGTCAAAAGTGATTTGATTAGTGCATGTTGTGTGGTATAAGAGCATCTTGCTTTTTCTTTTGTTGTAGGCTTAGACCTGATGCTTCTGAGATTGCTTACAAGATTTCGTCAATGATCACACTACAAATGATGAATGATAATGTCTTAGGCCTAGAAAGTTGAGGCCTAAAATGCATTCTTCAGTTAAAATCACGTCTTCATATGCAGTAGGGTTGATTGATTGAATAATAGGATAGTGATAAACTAACTAGACATATTTTTCATTGAAGTGTTTTACAAATCAATTAGAAACTCCATTGTGTTTCCTTAGGATAAATTATTCTTTCTACAACAAAGAAATATGCAACAGTTATTGATCAGAATTTCACTTTGTTTGTTTTTTGTGATGCAAGAAAAAAATTGAATGCTCAGTATTTAATAATCAAAATAATATTTTACGTGTAATCACCTCTAAATATGTCTGTATGCTTGCGTATTGTGTCAAAGTTTTGGCATTAGACGTTATGCTTAGCCATATTGTCTCACATACATACATGAAAACATAAATACATATATAAAAACGTATTAGTAAATAGTTGTACTAACATGCCTATGGCAGTTTTTTGCAAACTCATTCATTTTGACTGCTACTTTCACAAATACTACTATTATTATATTGGCTACTAAGCTCAAATTTAAGCAAAAAAAGTATGCGCAAATTAGCTGAGTATGCATTTGTTTGCGTGATATGATTGAATGGAATTACTACAACTTTACCACGTTTTCATTTTTGATGATGTTACTGTCAGTAGTCATGAATGACTATGTATAACCTATCAAATGACGTTCGCCTAATTAGCATAATAATTGGAATTATGATGGTTGGTGGATTAGAACTTACTTGATCGATACGATTGATTCATTCAAGAATAGATCTGAGCCGAATAAAAGCAGTACACTAAATATCAATAAAATTCTGACGACAGTAGTTTGAACAAAATCGATGTTTAGAATAAATAGTTTCGTGACATTTTGTTTAATGAGGCTAAATGTGTTAACAGGTGTTCCAAAATTAATCAACTCAGGACTGCATACCTAAAGATTATAATTTAACAAGCTTTTTCATATTTCTCTTTGATATTATCGCTCATATAGTGGTTCTAGGCAAATATCAATCGATGCTCTGACAGTAGCGTCTGATAAACTCGGGTGAAATGACTAACCATGGTTTCCAATCATAAAACGGTGATCTAGTAACGGTTGATTCCTCATTTCAACATTACGGAACAATCTCCACAAAGTTCTTATAAAAATTTATCTATGAATCAAAACTGCTGACGCTTTCAATACACCTGAACTCTTTGTATTTATGATCAATTAAAATTAGTTTCCAGTACAATCATTATGACTAGTTGAAACAGAATAAATATAAGAACTGTAGCTGACCAAACCATTACTTAGACACCTACTTACGCTTGTTACCTCTTATGGAGCGTAGGCTGCCGATCAGCATTCTTCAACCTGCTTTTTACTGGGCATTTCTTTGTAGAGCGAAAAAACGATGAGAACACTTTTAAATTATTCACTGACACACACGAATTTTGTAATGAAACTAGGATAAGCCAAATTTTACAAAACTCAATTTTTTTTATCCTTATTGTGATGAAAACAACCAGCAACGTAGTATGCAGTGAAATAACACTCAGAAATGGTCACTGCTAAACAGAGTAGTGACTATTTAAATGTATGACAAGATCAAAGCGTTTTGAAATTCAATAGAAAGATAGTCAGCAATCGGTTTGCTCTGCAATTGGAAGCTTAAAAATGAGCAGTACATATGGTGTCCAGAAGAAATGTACATTCATGAACTAACATTTCTTAACCCATCTGGTGTTAACGTACGTCGTTAAAATTAAAATATTACAGATTGTAATCATTTCATTGTATTAAAAAAAATATAATGCAAGAATATCGATTTGTTATCAAGATCCTTTCTGAGTAGAAATTTCAGACTAATCAGTTGATCGAAATTAATTTTATCTAGTGTTTGTCGTGATGTATTTTGGAGAAGCGTTCTTGTATTATTTGGATATAAAAAATTTTTTGAAAAGTTTGAAACAAAAAACAAAATACTCAACTAATTTAGCGAGTTACATTGTTACAACATGAAGTCGATAACCATATGCCTGACTCCCCTACCTAATCTGAATTTGGGACTGGACCTTACAAGTCTCATTCACCTACACGTCTACCTAGTTGGTCCGTTTTATTAAATCTTCATAAAACTGATATAGGAATACCCAATCATTTTTAACGAAAACTTTTGAATAAATTTTCAATGTAGCCATTCAAATAGATGATTCAATACATTATAAAAACTTGTTAAATGTAGATAGGTTAAATACTATTCATATATAGGTTTGAGATAAACATTTCTGCACTTATTTACCCAGAGTATAACATTTTTATATCAGTGATCTTGTGAAATTATTGTACTTCATTGAAATAGTGGATTGATCAATACATTACTGTAATTATGAACATGAGAGAAGTGGTTATTCGTTTGTTGTTAGCATGAGAATCTTTGACAGAAATGCTCGTCAACGACAGTGGCCATCTAAATGCTGAATGTTTTTGAGTTGGTCATTCGTTTCTTTCCCACTTGCAGAGTAGTGGATACAGTAGTCCTTCTACTGGGTTGAAGACATCAACCATTTTATCAGATTTCCTCATGGCGGTAAAGCCTAGATCAGTTTGTCATTTTTTGAATAACCTTTATCCACTTTAAATGGTATAACAATATCCACACTGAAATAGTCCGATCTATATATATTCGTGCACTAATTAGTTTCAATGATTATTGTAAATCGATGAATAAAATGTGAATAGCGAATTCTTCAATCTATACTTTGATGCACTATTTGAAAAACCTTCTATCACTCAATAAATTCGTTTGTACATACTGCGAAACAATTAATAACATTATGAATCGATTGATTTGATTCTATTCAGCATTTCATTCATGTTTGATTTAATATCAATGTCGAGAAAACATATTTTCAAGCTATGAGAAATGATTAAATGTCTGAAAAATAACCGAGTAACAGATTGTCCAACAAACATTTGACCAACTTAAAATTAGCTGAAAAAATGATTGCCAAGACTGTGAATTTGTTTTTTCCATCACATAATTACTGATGGATTAAAACTAGACATCATTGAAACCTGTTATAGTTGAAAGCATTCTGTAGTCCTTCAATGCCATACTTTACAGCCTCTTAAAGATTAGTTGAATGAAGATCAGCCATTACCTATCAACAGTTGACATCAGTTATTTTTTATGGATATACAGATTCTGAGCCAAGGAAATTGCAACAAACAGGGAATAAAATCAGTGTTATTTCAGCTAAAGATGTTCACGGCGAATCCCATTATCAGGCCTCAATAATTTACGAGTAATCACCTTACGATGAAAGATATTGAAGTCATGATGACTCTCCAATATGTGAACAAATCTTTCAAAAAATCATCTTTAGTCGGTAGAGAAAATGTTTAGCTGAAGTGAATTATTGATACGCAATTTCATTTCCTTATATCGTATTATTTGTAAACGTTCACCATATTTCTTCGAAAAATCATCCGCATAAATTTCAGGTAGAGAAGTAAAGTATTCGGATTTCTCCCTATCTGACTATTAAGTAATCCGGAATAAAATCGACGGGATACGCTACGAGTCATGTGTACGGAAAATGTCGGGCTCAAATGAAGCAATAAAATTTTCAATCTGTTGTCTAAATAAAGAATAAAGTCGATTGTAGTGAAACGCTTTTACCTGTTCTCATTTGACATCGTCAACTTGTATAATATGAAACTTCCATCAACAAAAATTCGATACCACAGTAAGTGTTGAACAGAACAGTGAAAAATACCATTGGTGGAACCTGACAGTTGTAGAATGACGTTGATATTCCTTTGTTTCAATTTCTCGCAATACTATGCAACTGCTGTCGTTAATATGAGAGAATTGAACGAAATAACAGAAACAAAATTCATGGTTCATACGCATAGTTATCTATTTTATTCATGAACAGAGCTTAAACAAAGATTCCTTCAGAATAAAATTGAATAATTCTTATTTCGCTCAGATCTCTATTCTACAGCTGTTTACATGAATCTGAAATATTTTAACTAAACATAATTTTAGCCTAATGTTTCATTTTGCAGTACAATATCCAGTTCAGGTATTATATAAAATAAATTATCCCTGTCTTATATAAAAAAAGAGTGAAAGTCGAAAGCCTGGAATATGGAACCGGTGGTTAGACACGAAAAAGGTTTTACAAACTTTAGGCGAAGTAGTCGAGGAATGATCAAAGCAGAATCAAATGAGTTGAAATTGGTCGATGCCAGTCACTTTCTATTTACTTTCGTGTTTTCAGTCATGTCCATTTCTATGATACATGATTTTTTTCTCTTAACAACCCCTGGTTAGTACAGCTAGTGAATGAAAAATTATTTCGTATAATTCTGCATAATTCCTCTTTTTTTTAAATATTTATATGTTGTGATTTTACATTATTGTATTATGGAAATTATTGTGTTTAATTATGTTTCTGAATGAATATATTATAAAAAACACATTATACCGTTCTAAAAGAAAAAATGTTGTCGAACTTGACATTTTGATCTTGCCTGTAAACTGGCATGCCTCTTGTAACATGTTCGTTATTTGAAAATGAATAATAATAATAATAATTATTATTATTATTACGTTTGACACGATTATCAGAGATGCATATGTTTCTAAATGACACTTTGTATACAAGACAGCACGTCATTTTTATAAAAGTCGTCTGTTAATAAATTTCATACATTTCATTTCATTCATTTTATTCATAGTCGTGAAAGGGTATAGCATTGAAGTAGGAATTTAGAAAGCGCAGCTAACACTCTGGAAACTTATCATAAAAAGGCCATGCATGAGCGGCTACAAGCAGTTGTCTCTTAGGCGCAGCGATCACGCTCTCAGTTATCTAGGACCGACAATAATCTTCCTTCTTTTTCAGGTTCAACAAGAAACATCGTACACGGTGTGGGGAACCGCGAAGTTAATACCACCCTCAAACCTGTAACGGCACACAAGAAC
>CALYCR020002445.1:0-45918 GCA_944470395.2 Schistosoma turkestanicum
ATTGATTAGCTGCAGCCTACGTGAATCGACTAGCAATTCCTAGTGCTGTAGGAAATCGATACCGAGTACAGCTGTGGGAACATCGGCAATGATGAACTTCCACAAATACTGTCGTCGGTTGCTCAGGTTGACCGATAGCTGTCGTGTACCATAGGTAGGAATGACAGTGCCATTCGCAGCGCGTAATCGAATTATTGTAGGTTGTGACTTGCTGCTTCCTAATGGTACGACAGAAACTTGGGCACCGGTGTCGACAAGGTACCTAGCGTTCATGCGGATATCATGGACGTAAAATAAGCGACCAACCTGAGGTGAGTGGCCGGCGAGTACGGCCGCTTTTACTCGCTGGCTTGGGAGTTTCCCGCCTTGTATGAGCAGGGAGGTCGACAATGGCGGGCACCGGACCTTAAAGTCCAGGTAGAACCAGCACCAATCGGTACTCGCTTCCGAAGCCGCTGGTTGGCTTGGCTTGGAAGATGCCTGCTGGGGGCGAGTACTTGCAGCCTTACGCGATCGCGATCGAGCTCGTCGACAAGTACATTAGAACGGTCCCGAAATCTGAGACGGCTGTGGATACAGCAACCCTGATCCTTGTGAGCTTCACCCTGATTGGCCTCGAAGCCCACGCCGGTATGTGAAGTGGATGCAACAGTATAGTTGTCTCGATGGCCGGTTCGTGCAACCACTCTCTCTGCCACGAGTGCAACTTGACTCAGCAGCATATCTACGGGCAGAGCTGCGATCGTAGGCTGAATATGAGCTGTTAATTAATCGAGCCACAGCTCCTTGACAATATATCTGAGTTAGCTGCTGTCGGTCCTGCTAGAGATCGCAGGCGCGTGAGGTGGTGGCTAGATTTAGCATCACCCATAGGGTGACGTGCTAAAAGAGTCCTCAAACGTTCCTCGTTCGATGGGAGGAAATTCTGGAGAATCGCCTCGTTGAGACGATTGTAGGCATCTGGGGCATTGGGATTGAGGACGACCTCACGGACAGCCGCTATATGGTCCCCAGGTAAGGATTCCAGGGCATATGCAAACATGAGCCGCTGGTTCGTTGTGCGACGGATCTCGAAACGAGTTTCCAGTGTCGCGAACAAGACCTCTGGATCGTGGGGAATGAAGGAAACAGGCCGAAAATTAAGGACCTGCATCTGGGAGTCTGTCATATCACTACATTTAACGCTATCCATTGTTACTTAAGATTAAATCGCTCTTGCTAGTTTATTATATATATAAGTTTGAAAATTTAGGCAACAGAATAAATATTATGACAAATGGATAGAAAACTGACAGACTCACCGAGTTTAATTGCGTTGTGTCGAAGATATCTAAGTTAATTGCGAGTTGTAAACGGAGGGATCACCAGATGTAGAGTTGTGAAGTTTAAACGCCCACACTTATTCCAGAACAGAAGGTCGTATATAGGATATCGATTTTTATTGATAGAAGGAGGCCCACGCCGCGTAACAGTTACGACCATTAACCGATCTACTTCGCGGTAATCCACGTAAACTAAAATTAAACGATGGCACGCGTACTTCATTTTCGGAGATTAAAAAAGCTTTAGCTCAAGCCCTATTTTCGTATCACTTATTTGTATCAATATGTCCTGAAATAATGGTACAACAAGACTGCCACAAATAGCGTCTGTGAAATTCCATAATCTAGCTATTCTTCCTTTTCAAGACACCGACACAGACCTGTGGTTTATTAGGCTTGGAAATTACCTCTCGGTTAATCGCATTATTTTACAAGAAAACTTCACTAAGGACCTAATCTCCTGGAAATCTATGCCTCGTCGATGCAAATGGTTGTACTAGCAATAAGTTACCCAGAAAACTATTATTCACCAAAGCCGTACATTGTTGCATTTTTCTGACTAGCGTGATGTTGTATAGCATATTTATCACATGACTATACTTTTCTGTGCATAAAATCTGTAACTTTACGTTTTTCTGTTTTTACATCAAATTTAATGAATTCAAATTTTCAGAAGTGATAAAGATCATTCAAACCTACAAGCCTAAACGTCGTAAGTTTCAGGTTATGCTACTCTTTATTCATATACTGCTAATAACCAAGAGCACTTTAAAGACAAAGAAACTTTCATACCGTTGACCATATTTCTAATGCTGAAGTTTCACTGTATTACCAAGAATGTTTCAATTTTATTATTTAAACCAATTGTAGCTGTGAGACACAACTTCAATGACTTTATCGAGTATTTCGAAGATGGAAAGAAACACTATCAATGTAAGTGAAACAATTTCTGACATGTTATTTCACATTTATTTATTTTAATATTTTGTCATCTCAGTAGTTTCCACTAAGGTGGTCCAATTTAGCGTACTAGAGTATTTTTTGTATAAGCGAATCCATCGGTTTTATTTTCAGTGATCATGTAACAAGCATTTTTTACTTGAACTAATTACACCATCATACATACTTTTCATCTCAACAAATAGGAACACATTCAACGTCTTATCTATATCATTTCAAATGTTGATTGAGGAATGTCATTTTCGTTGTTGTGATTATGGACATGTGCAGGGTTTGAAACAAGTTCCGAAAATGAAAATGATTCAATGGCAAGCTGATCATTTCTTAGTAGTCAGTGATATGTAAACTCAGTTTATGCATCAGTAACCTAGTAGCATCCCTAGCTATAAGGCTACAAATAACTTCAGGCAGTAAAAGAACATGATACCTAACATCAACTCATTGGATTAGTATTTGACACTATGAAACTTTTTCCATCAGTACAGTACCTAAATATCATAACACCGGCATACATAAGACAATGCCGTATGTGAATAGTTGAACAAAATACGACACACCAAGCACAAAATCAACACATCTCACGTCAAATTTACATAAATTTATTTTGATGTTGATCATGTTTTTCAAGTTCCTTCATTTTCTCAACTGAAAAGTGCAGGCAGTCAGTTTTAATGGTTCAGCCTGTTCAGCTAATATACCACCGCAACATATTCAAGGTAATCAAAAGGACCAATTTTTCTTCAGTTTCGTTGTGCAGTGTAGTCATTTTATGACAGAATAGCTGAGCTGGTTGTTTTGGTTGTGGAGCTTTCATTGTTCTTCTGAACAACATCATCAGCACAAACTTCAGATAGAAGTGAAGCATTCGAATTTCTCCACGTTTGATCTGTAGCTTGTTCTGCTAACCTCGATCTTGATTGGTTGCTGTTGACCTTTGACCTGTCGTTGTTTGCAACTTTGTTTTGATTGCCTCCCCTTTTTGATCTGTTTCTTGATCCAGTGTCACCTATGATTTTACTGATTGGTTAATAAATCGGGTCAATGTTGATGTGTTTGTTGATTGCCAATTGACTTGAGTGCCAAGCTTCTAAAACTTCTCGAGTGTTCTTTGACCTCCCCCTACTCAGAACATAGTTGCAAACAACGACAGGTCAAAGGTCTACAGAAACCAATCAAGAAAGAGGTTAGCAGAACAAGCTACAGATCAAACCTGGAGAAATTCTAACGCTTTACTTCTATCTGAAGTTTGTGCTGATGATGTTGTTCAGAAGAACAATGAAAGCTCCACAACCGAAACAACCAGCTCAGAGAACGAAACACCACCACAATCATCCACCTGAGCTACAAGTTTTCTCCACCATTACGTTTGTTGTTCAGTTGAACGAGTTTTTGGAAGTCTCACTCTACAGACGTATATGTCTTACAGACTTGATTAATACACTACCGAAATCAATGAGGACAAAGTTTTGGAATAGTCTGATTACACAAACTTCGTCAATAAGTTGATTTATTAAGCGAATAAAGTCAATGCTTAATCGCAGAACACATTATCAGCTCTTCATTTTCACATAACCAATATTCATGTTGCAAATTTGCCGATGTTGGTTTCCTCAGAAATGATTGGCAAATATGATCAGTTAAGATCATCTTGTCAGTTTTCCCCTACCTTACATTTCGAGATGTATTTCAAAACTTCTATATGGCCTAATAAATTATGAGGTACTGAAACCGCTAAAGGTGTCAAGTGGTTATGCAATATAATCGTGTGGTCTATGTGCGTAGTAGGGAAATTGGACTTATCTAGGCATTCAACATTTAAATAGTCAGACATCATTGGCTAAATTCAAGTCATAACACTTAATATAAAAGTAAAGAATTAGGTAAATTCAATGACAGGGGGTATTTTGCATCAACCGATCTTCATATAAGTGGCATCAAACGTGAACTTTATTAGGGAGAATCGCAAATGATAGCCTTATTTGAAAATTTTAGATCTCGTCAGATTTGCATCAGAAGGTCTGCATAAATAAACTGTAAGTTTGTCGATAAAATAAAAATTGAAGTATCCTACTACTTATAAACAAGAGTAAGTACATAACCTTAAAGAAGTGCTTTCCTTCTTGCTCCAGAAATCGATTTCGTTGAAACGGAAATTTCGTAGCTTGTTATACATTTTTCTTTAGCAAGTTAAAGTCATATTATTAAACAGGAAACATCTAGGTTGATGGTGCTGACGATCTTAGCAAAAACAAATCACTAATTCTTTTGATAAATCGTTAGCACCGAAGTTATAAATTCAACTGAAATGTAAGTTATCAATAATTAACATTAAAAAAATTATTCAGTTTCGCTACAGAAACAAAATATTTTTTATTAGAAAGTTCATTTCAATATCATTAACCTCCAATAAATATTGGCACTTATGATTGATATATAAGGGCTCTTAATGATGAGGGAATCTATAGGTGACCTGTAGAAATGTTCACTTTACCCAAAAATCTATCTTTAAAAGAAGAATATACTGAAAATACACCAATGCGCAGAATGAAAATTGATATGTTGCGTGAAAATGCTCTAACCAACAATGACATAACGAGGAATGATTGTTGATTGTTTTATGTCGTGATGTCTGAGACGTCCACACTCGTTAGAATACAATTTCATACGATCACACTAAATTCCAAACAGAATATCTAACATTCGAAACATCAATGGTCCACTACCTTACTGAATAACACAAACTATTATCAATACTAAGAATATTAATAATGAATATAGATAAGGATATATAATTCAAAATTGCATGACAACAATAAACCAGTTCCGTGTGAGAAATCTTTGTTGATCTTTGTTTTAATTTAAAACCACGGAACAAGTGTACTGAAATATAGTTGGTTTCAGTGGTCGATTATATTACAAATATTTGTAACTGTGAATATAACAAAATTTTATTCATGGTAATTTGAATGTGCTTTTTGCACAGGACGGAGAATCTTCCAAGTTTATGTCGAATATTTGCATATGTGTAAAAGAACAGACGATAGGTAGTTTTCTGAATGACAACAGAGCGTACATGTTCTAACCAATAAGTATACACATTTTGTTAGAAAATAGGTGCATATAAAGTAGTGATATTTTAACTAGATACTCGGAAAGATAGCCTGAAATTACATTTTTGCGATGAGATTTGTGAAGAGTTAGATCACAGACTGAGCTGCATTATCTATAAGAACCATGAACTGCTGGATAGGCGTTGCTTGATAGAACGCACTCATGATTGCAAAATATTGAGATTTTGTGTGCAGCCCACTTATTCCTAAATTGAATTTGAATGGACTTACATCATGATCTAATTGACATTAGCAGACGGTGACAACCTCTATCCTAACCGAGTTGAGTGGATAAATTAAGAAAAGCTTTATGCACTGAGATTTCCCCGTTTAACACTTTTATTGTTTTCACACTCCTTCGATGAAGCCTGCAAAACCGTTATTACTACCACAGTCAGAATTATACCTGTAAAAATTTCGGTCTTGCACTAGGTTATACCGTGGAATGGGAGGTGATTCTTTCTGGACAGTAATCTCACTGAATACTTCAACGTCGCAATACACGGCAGGCTCCTCTCTCTACCTTGCGTAGATGCATTGTCATGCGGGGTTTTCTTCTTTCTTTCCTACATCCTACATATAGTATGCAACGATAAAGAAGAGAAAATTTCTAATATTCTTTATAACTGAATGTCAGATATTAAGTGGCGTTTATCACTGATGTAGATTATGAAAGCAATGGACCGAAAACACTGCTCTGCGCCAAACCATGGGTGGTTGGCCGGAGTCCAGGTATAGTAGAGTTCATTTTGCTAATTAGGTATCTTTTTGTGAGGTGGCCTGTGAGCCCGATGGACTGAAGTCGTTAACTAAGACACGCAGAAGTACCTTTTTAAAAGGGTATTGAGCGTTAGAAAAGATAACTTAAGGTTTATGGGAGGGGAGCGAAAAATTCTATTTTGGTTACGATGAGGTCTCGAAACAGTAGGCGGATGGCCGAGCAGGATTTTCCGTGCAACAATTGATTTTATTAGATTCTTTGGAGCAAGTGGGGGGATAGTAAGCTCTTGTTTAAAAATGGAGAGACGCCTTAGATAAAGATTGAGTGTGGTATTTGTGATGTGTCCTGGTTCTAACGAGTACTGAAATTTATAATGGAAGGCAAGTAACGTCCTGAAGTAAAGTAGTAGTGTACAGGTGTTTTTCTTTACTTGGTTGTTTCAGTGCAGTGTGCAGTCTGTTCTAGCGTGTTACACGTCTCCTGAAACAGTTTCAGTTATTTTCAACCGTTAGGTCTTTCCCACTATTATTATAACAACGCTGTTCTATTACAGCGTTAAAACTGACACTTAGTCTAAAGATAGCTGTGTATTTAAACTCATTGTATCTGTTGTCGTTTTGGGAACGGTAGAGTTTGGTAATGTAGAGTTCATTTGACGGTAATGATACTAAATGTCGTTAGTGCACAAATTAGTCTGCTGACCTGGTACGCAATTGGTTATTTGACGTTGTTTTAAAATTCTGTCATGAATGATTCTAATCTCCTTAGAAAGCGGAATATGTTTAATTAGTGACTGACAAATAATTAAGTGATTAACTAAATGAAACTACTTATCTAAAGAAGAATGGGACAGAAAACTTTATTCTCGACTTTTCATAACCTGCCTGCTGCATGCCAAGTGTTACAATCGGCATTCTCTTAACAGTAGGTTTTAACAAGCTTTAGGTTTGCACTGTCATGTATTATATATACAATGGTATTTTGCATGTACAGAAGTCTTTTTATCACATATAAGGCTATATTGCCGTATGCTATTCCAGTTAGTTTTACGATTTCAGGGTCAGAATTTTCCGAAACATCTATGACATTTGTGTAAGGTGGTAAAATATGAATGGTTTGATTGACGTTGAGTATACTTACACTGTTCTTACGGTTATTATTGGCGAATGTATTGGTGTGGAATTCGATTACCGGCTGACAGGTTAATATGAATTCGTTTCCAATTTGGGTGCAGTTCTAGTAGACCAGTAAGAAGATTTAAGTAGGATACGGATGGATCACGGTTCTTACAAAGCTTAGTTTTATCAAATTCGGAAGCGGATTTAATTCATTTTCAGACATTGTATGCAACAGGCGGAAATAAATGACTCTTCGATCTACGTTTTATCCCTGCGAATTTATTTGTTTGTAGGAATTCAACTATATGAGCAGCGTCTATTTTTAATTAGCCTTGATGGAAAAATATCTTACAAAGTTGTGAGTCAGTTCGATATTCTTAGAGCATTAAGACTATGAAGCCGAAAACTACAACAAAAAGCTAAAATTAGAATAACCGATATGAAACATTATTTAATATGTACGTTTTGCACAAGTAAAAATATGGGAAAAAGAGAAAGATAAGTCTTGTTTAAAAACGTTGAAACGTTAAACGTACCTTCACAAGTGATAACTTGCTCAAGTGAAGCAGTGGTTAGGCACATTTTAGTCCATCCCGAGTATTCAGTTCATGATCACAATGAACATGACTGAACCTTGATAGCTATTGTGAACACGGAATTTTCCATGATGAAGAAATAGGTTACTAGATTAAATATGTTGGCATGCCTCATCACGAAACCACACCGCACTTAGCATCGAAGTGAACGCATTCAACGTAGCGCTCGCAGAACTCTTATAAAAGTAAGAAATTTCGAGATGGATGACTGTGTTGGAGTTCAGTTCTCGGAAATGGATGTATTGTCTGTAAAACTGTCACTGTTTTTGTGAACAACATCATCAGCACAAACTTTAGCTAAAGTGAAGTATTTTAATTTCTCTATAATCGACCAATAGCTTATTTTGTTAGGCCTCATCTTGGTTGGTTGTTATTTACCTGAAACCTGTTCTTTCGCATCTTTATTTTGATTGTGTCCCTCTTTCAGCTGATTTTTGTTCTAAGAACAAAACTCCCCACACAGTAAGCAACGCCTTATAACACGTCGCTATCATTTCAAGACTGCATCAGTCAAAGAGGAAAAAGCGTTGTTTTCACCGAGAATATTCATTACATCATATAATTTATGGGATGGATGTAAGATTCCGAGTGGATTCTGATTTCGAAAAAATCAGTTCCAGAAGTTAAGCTACGCGTTTTGCCGATTTAATCACAAATGAAAGCAATTTACCTGTGTAAGAAATGGTTCTATTATTATTCAAAATAAGAAACACAGATATTTACCTAAACAATATTACACTAATTTCCGTTCAAGATGATACACAATGCGTTTCCGAGTCTGGAAGAATGCTTCCCTATAGATCCGAAATCGCACCATTTCAGTCCAGATTTACGTCAAAGTATGAAGTCCGATATGGCTGAAGCTATAATTAGGTATCAATTTAAACAACATACTACAGTTCAGTAGGGAATATAGAAACCCCAATAAAGGTACGAAAATAGAAACCGTACCAAAATGCAAATAATAACATCCCGAAACAGGAGTAAACAGACGAACAAATTGTAGCACAGTAAAGGTCAGTAAGAACAAATTACAACTATATACCTGAAGTGATTTTCCCAAAACAAAGCCTTCAAAATGTATTCTACAATAGATGAGATAGTATTTTCATGCAAATGATCGAACTATGAGTATATTGATGACAGTATTTCAGTCTGCTTAAAATACTGTGATATTCCGTCCTCACTGTAATTATAAGTCACAATAGAAAACTGAATGAGAATAGTGCATGCTTATTCGCAGTTAGTAAATAACGATATAATCCGTTGAATAATAGCTGGGTTAATACTGAAAACATTGGAAGTAATTATAGAATAAGTAAAAGAAACTGTTGTCGGCAGATTATCATGTTTAAACTAATAAATCCAGAAGTAAGGAACTTTGTTGTTTTAGTTATTCAAATGCATGATGGCTTATACGGAATATATGTCCACTACAAGTATGTATTAACAGAATATAAACCTGAATTATTTGCCTTTCACAAGCAAACTCTACCGGATTTACAAGATAACAATATAATTTATGATACAAATGGATAGTTTGATGAAACATCTTAAACACGTGAAATGTGGTTACCTATTTCAGAGTTTGCACCGGCCTCAATAAAATTTCTCTCTTGTATGTGGCGAGCTAATGAAAAGTGGTTGGTCGTATTGCGATCTCTGCTTTTGTTTCACTGTAGAAACAAGTTCATTGATAATGCTTAGTGGTAAGTATCATTCTTATGTCATGAACTAACAAAGTTATTTTATATTAGATTGCATTTTAATGATAATTTCGACGGAGAATATCTCCTGTCACTTCAAACGTTGATATGGCATCGATTTATCAATGCTTAGAGATTATATCCACCAGCGATAGTGTTTTCAAGTAGAAAGTTGACGCAATATAATTTTACAAACGGAAGTGAAGAAGGTAATTCTCACAACACGACAATTTTGGTATGAGTGGTCATTTGATCCAAGCAACAATAAAATGAGCCTTACAAACACAAGTGGATGAAACACATCTTTACATCGTCAATTTCGCTTATTCAAAAAGCTAAACACACATGATTTTGTATTCACATAAAGTTGCAGTATTATGTAAATTTCAATTTGCTGCTGTATGAGTTTCAGTAATATACAGTTATCAAAAGTTGGATGTTGAAAGCAAATGAGATTAGGTCTCGAGAAAGCAGTAGCTTGTCAGGAGTTATTCCATCGAGACCATGTTCCACCCCCATCATATAGGTCGAATATTGTGTTTTTGTCTGAAAAATAAACTAATTGCAAACACCCACAGAAAGGTCGAAACAAATGGTGTTCTATCACCATCCACAAATAAACAAACAGAAAATCATTCTGGCGAAATGCAGTACAACTTTTCTCTAGGAGCCGCAATAAAATTCATGATCAAGATTATTCTAGAAACAAAATCATCGACAGTTAATAATCGACAAAACTCTTGAGATCGGAGATCAAATGAGATATAGTCAGTGAGCCAGAAAATGAGCATGTACCAGAAGCCTTGAAATGTTTATTTAGGGAGTGAACATTCTATGCTTCATTCCTCAGTCTGTCATTAAAGAGTTTACAAAATATGGAAATATTGCTATTTGCATTTACTTATTCGACAGATTAATCTTGCGGGACTAATTGTATTGCTTGCGCAACTACACAAATTATCATCGTATCTATGGAAACCATTATTTGCGGTTGAAAAAATTGCATTTTAGTTTAAGCTGATCATTACATGGATAAAACAGATTTAGAGAGTTCATCTCAGTCCTGATATCACGGTTCAGACTGCTGTTGCTGGTTGTTTGATAAGTCGACCAGCAGGTTATGTAAGCAGTTGTTCGACGATATCACATCGGCAAATTGAATAACTATCATCTAATTAGTAATAACTTTCCGCTCATTTAGTAAAACAAATGATTAGCGGATAGATCAGCGTGAGAGATGAATAAGAATAAATATTCCATCGCTAAAATAATTTTTTGATAGAGTATCGTAGAATAAGTTGTGATTTTCAGACTTTTCTCAGACAAGACAAGTGAATATTTGAAATGGTATCCGCTTGTGTTTCTGTTCACTGGCAATCATACCTTGGTTAACACTGTTTTACACAAGGTAAGCTTTGATAACTGAATATCATCAAACAAATACTTCCGATGTATTACAATGTGTGGGTGTAAACGACATGAAATAATTTGTAGAGGTCATCAGATATAATTGAGAAATCACCATATATGGGTTTTCCATATCTATCACCGTATTCGTCAAAATGTTATTGATGACGACATATTTGAATTATGTTTATGATATAAAATCACAAAGATACCTTCGATTCATTACAACAAGAAGCAGCATCATATTACATCCGATGGCATTGAACACTGTGATCATTATTCTTACAATGTGTTTAACCATTCAGAAAGGTGAGTGATTAGAAAGCATCATAATATATAGCTTTGACTAATATTGACTTCGATCACACTTGACTGATCTCAGTTAATACAATATCTCATCAAATACAGTATTCAAATTTTAATATTTACAAGTAGTTATTAGGCTTTACCATAGTCAATGTGCACTTTTAGGTGCCACTCATTTGGTGTAGAATACCAAATAAACGATTATAATCTGTGTCTTTTGGTTTACATTCATCACAGACACGATTGTTAGGCAATACGTTGGTCATCTAACTACAACTCCTACATGATTCTCACGCCTCACGTAATCGACAGATTAGTGATCAGATAGCCTCACGAACTACCTCTATATTCTCAGTACATCACATCTACATTTTAACAACACGATCAACTTCCTAAAGTGGCGCCAGTTTGATTCATTTTCAGTAAACACATTTTTTTGATATGGACTACAGTGACACTTGGTTGTAGTGTCACATCACAGTCGTTCACTTGATAATGTAATGAAAAACAATTCTGATACCAAATTTGTATTCAGTGATGACCGTGTTAATAAGTATACAGCACAATGTTTATGAAGAGTAAGATTCGGAGCCGAGGAAACAGGATATTTTTGACGTTTGGACCCACCAACGATATTATATGAATACGATCAAGTGCGTAACTATCTTCACTCATCGCTTTCAAACTATTCAGCATTCGTTTTTGATCGTTATTAGATTGATATTCGATTATTATACTTGATGGGTAATTTTGCTAATTACATGATTTTGCATCAACGTAGAAAGAAAATTTCATCAATGGAACAGCGTTTTTAATGTCGAATGATTTTATGCACTGGTTATGTTGTAGCTCATTTATGAAATATGTCTATGGTTTATTTTGTTCGATCGAACGTTGAAGCATTCTTGTCTGATTGACATATGTACATATGATGTGACTGACAGACTGTTAGTTTATGTTGGTTGGTAATCAGTTGTATTCTGTGTATTAGTCGCAGGTGATTACTTAAAAAATACGGATGGTTGCAATATGATTTTCTGTAAGAAGCGCTATCAGTTGATGAGTGTCAATGACTGGTGGTTTTGTATTAGTCATGAACACCGAAATAATGTGACTCAATTAAATGATGGATATTTTTGAATTATACTCTCACACTCACACTATTCGTGTCAATTACTGTAAACAGTTAATCAATTGTACAGATATGCAATTGATAATTTCAGCGATATAATAATTCTACACAAACGGAAATCAACTTTATATGCAGTATAAATGTGTTACGATATCCATTCATGATTAGTGTGCATCATTATTTCAAAATTTGGGTTTTCTAAATGTTTAGAAGTGAAATGTTCAGAAGTCAACATAGAAGGCATCAAAACATTGGCAAAAGAATATGAAAGTATGTTAGTGTTCAACAAAAACGATAACCGTAATGATAATGATTGATTTATTCAATATTATATGTTTTGTACAATGTGTAGTTATCAGCATCAAATGTTTAAATAAGTTTACACAACAACTAAACCAAAATATTACATTGGTTCACTGCATATGTTGAAAATGATGTTACTAAACTAATTGGTAGTAAAAGTAAATTTTCTTTTGTAACATCATGACAATATTTACAAATGTTTATCTTGTAGCCCTTTGACTGGTCGAGGTTTTCAGTTGGTCAGCTCTTGTAACTTGTAAAGTTATTATAGTTTTGAATGCGTGCATTAATTATAATGCATTGGCATCTCGGTATATAAAAAGATACACAGGTAGAAATATGTGGAATCTGTGGATGGTTAGTATCAGGTAACGTAATGCTTGAGAGAGTTTTGCGAGCTTTTAAATGTCTATTCACAACCATACTCGTCGTGACTTCAATAGATGCTTCACAAAGACTGGTCACTACCTTTGCAATTCAAACAAACAATATGAAACTTATGTCACAAGACAAAAGAAGTGAAATGAAGCACAGCGTAGGATAACTAGTTACATTCAAGAGCTTACAGAAAGTTAAACTGAATTTCCAGTAACGACAAAAGCATATAGCCATATCACATAGGAAGGCACGTGAAAAGCCTTACCTTGACATCAGCAGAACATGATAAAATCATGAGAGACAATCTAAAAAACTGAGATCTAGACAAGTGACTCCCGACATATTTATTTCAGCGAATCTGCAACAGTTTAGACTTCATAGGATTTCATCCGCTTGATTATGTCCCGTTCATATCTCGGGCGATATTGAGCAGTTTGAAATTCACAAAGACTAAGTAATAACGACATTACCAGACACTTCCAATATGATTGCGCACTTCAATTTCAAACAGAAACATTTTCATTGAACGTTCTAACTTCGGGTTAAATAAACTGTTTCAAAAGTTGAATATTTACTGATCATGTTGAATTTTCAAATTTCGGAAAACATTTTTGCGATGTTTTCACAGATACATTCGAGCGATACTCCAAAGAAATAAAATCGGTCGAGGATGTTATCGAAAATGTAACAGGTATAACAATCAGTTCGGTTTCTCAGATTCAGTGAATACATAACGTAATTATTTGTCATCACATATAATTCAGTAAAGTTCTTGAATGTGATGCTCGACGTGAAAAATACAAGTAGAAATCATTGACGCACGTATAACTAATTCTGAGATAGAACTGTGGTCGTTGTACCATGAAGTATTTGAAGACGAGAACGACCCACCTTGTTCATAGCCCTACAATTAGAAATCATCTGTCGAGACAAACTGTTACAAAGTTGTGAGTACTGATGGTTTAATAGCTCGCAATTACGAGCTGGATATGAACAAGTAACAAGAGACAACTAGATACCTGATTGCGAAACACGTTTCTGATGAACCCTGGTTATCAAAGACAGATAGATCTGAACAAATACTTGCTCAGAAGTCATACAATTTCAAAATTATTTTCGCCTTTTTAGAATGATAACATACCTTCGTCTTTAACTGTACCGATTTGTAGTTCAACTAAAGGCTGATTTGAAAAATCAAGGTGTGCAGTCTGGTCAAGGTAAGTTACAGACCGATAACTAAGAGATGATTATTCTTTTCACTTTAGTCATCGAATGTCTACGCATGTTTTATGAAAGGAAGAATGCAGCTTTTGCCCTCAAAGGTATGTTGTTACATAGAAACTACTTTGGTGTTAACCGATCGTTGAATGTGTCGATTGAGGTTCAGCGTGATGTTTCCCCTATCGTAAGGTTCATCATCATGTAGATAGACAAAACAAGTAGCGATGATAGAAACCAGTACTGTTCCACACGGTTGTTACTGTATATACAATACAATGATCTAAATGTATCGCGTTATTGTAGAACTGAAAACGTCTGTATTTCTCCTGGTTTGTGAATATGAGTTCGAAGTGCTACTGAAAGCACAGCAAACACAACACTATAATTATAATGCTAGTTTCTGATGATGAAATCCGTATTTTGAAAACGACTTGATCCGAATTGATGAACTATGCTAAAATTAATATACTTATTTTATTTAATCAGAATCTCATTTAATTCATTATAAGTGATTCCGCAATAGTTAATGATAGGATGACATTGTATTCCACTGGTAATAGACGTCTACAAGTCAATTCAGTTTGTTGGTGAAATTGGAAGTAAACACTGTTAGGCTTCATGAATAGTTTGTAGCGAAAGAAAAAGAACTGATGCAATACTGTTTATTTTACTGTTGAATAAACTGTATAATGTGCGTCTCTTTTTTGCACACCTAACTAACAATTAATCGAATCAGATTAGTTGGCACATCTGTACCAGAATATAGACTGGCGTAGTCAATTATCCTGGCAACATGAAGCCTCAATCACAGCATTCAAACTATATTCATTTAGCTCCCACTACTTAAACAAAGGCTCAAAAAATGATCTCCGTAGTTTTAACTGTTTCTTCCGGCTACTTGAGAACACGTATAAATTATCGAGATTTTACTTACTGAATGATTCACCTGAAAATGCATGCCTCATTGATCTAGATAGTTTTGAGAAAGATGACTAGCTCGGAAAATGTACTGTCAGTATGCGAAACTTTCCTGAGACCTCGATGCTCTTTCTATGATATTTCCGCAACACTGGTCAGGATGGCGAATCGTGAAATACTGTTATTTTTATAGTTGGGTGGTCAACTTTATCAGTGCATGTGTTTCGCCCTCTTTGCTAGCATACATTGATATTAAACTTTTCACTTGAAAAAACTGTAATATGTAACAATCGGATTCCGTTGATTTACGTTTTCAAACGATTAAGCCAGCATAAGAATCCTGAAGTCTAGAAATAGTGAGTTTCAGGTTTTGTTGCTCTTCATAATTATTCTGTCAAACTTTCGGCCTAATCAAAATACACAGATATTTGCACACAGTTGACTTTATATCTGAGTAGATTAGCTTTCTAGTAATTCGAGGAATATTTTAACAATATCGTCTTCCCAATACTTAGTTGTCAGCCCCGAATTCATTAAGTTCTTCAACTGCTACGAAGAAGGAATGAAGTACTTTGAACGTAAGTGAAACACATTTTTGAAGATGTTCTTTGATATTTAGTAGCTTTGACATTTTAACAGTCTACTAATTTGCATTGCGTAATTTCTTTTTTTTGTACTGTACAAACGAATTCATTGCTGCAATTTCAGAGTTTGAGTTGTGTGCATTTTTGACACGTTAAGATTACGTCAGCGAACATTATATCATCATATTATGTAACAACGGTTTTAACGTTTAATTTATATTTGATGAAATGATGATAATGACATTGTACTCGTCATCTTGATTGTGAACATTTATGTGGCTAAAAATACATTCTCGTAACAAAGAGAAAACGTTGATCCAATGGCAACAACCTGATCAGTTTGTTGTGGCTTGTTAGATGTTAAACTGAGTTAAACATAAGTGCAGCTTGAATCTGGCAACCACTGCAACTATCGAACATCACACGGCTTCAGACAGTGATAAGAAATAAAACCGAATGCACAATCCTTTGTTTGGTATGTGATTAAGTGAACAGCTGCATATGTAACAGAGTTTCATCACGGAAATAAACTTCCAGCAATTTCGCATTTGCGTATGTAAACAAAATATGACGTGATTCTTGCGACTAACACTGAAGACGTTGATATCGCATCAACTTATCATGTAATCGATTATGCATCTCATTTAATCTGCTCTTCTCAATTGAACAGTGCAGGCAGTCAGTTACAATGAATCAGTGTGTTTCGCCAATCTATCACCTGAACATATTCAAGGTAATGTAAATTAACAGTTAAATTTTTTAGAGAGTTGTGTTTGGTGTATGACTGAATGTGTTATTTTAAGATTTTGGGTTCAATTAAACGCTTATCTAAACGTCATTATCCTACAGGTTTGTTGAAATCGTGATTGTTTGTAAATTGGTTTGTTAAAGTCGGTAAATGTGTCTTTGCTGGTTACTGTTAGTGTCTCATTTGATGCAACAAACACACAGGGTATGATGTATAATTCAGCATGATAGGAAGAGCTCTCTCTAAGCCGTGTTCGAAATCAGTCTCAAAATACTCTATTCAGTAGAGTCATTTTGCGAAATATGTCAATATGTCAAATGCTAACTATCTTTCATAGAAAGTTACTCATATTCAAACAGACAGACTAGGCCAAATCAAACAACAGGGAATATGATTGCGATCGTAATATCATAAGTATGATTCAACATCATTTCTTCGTGTGCAATTTGTATCAAATAATCTGTTGCTTTTTATATTCTCCATTTTCACTGAAGCGTTTAAGGAAGTCGATTTATTAATTCATAACTTTTACGTCACAAAATACATACTCTCTGAACAAATATGTAAGTTCATCAAATAGATACTTATTTTATTATTTTGGTGAATGTGATATGGATTATTTTCCGATCGACCTTATTCGTCATAATGTTTTGTTTCATGTCAGATATTCAAACCACCAAAAGGATCAAATGTTTCTACAAGCTGATATTCAGTGTGTCTGTTCATTTAGTGTACGTGACTAGTATGAAAATTCTATACTCACATTTCGTACAAATTTTCGCCGTCAGCTAGAAATACGTTCATGCAAAAAGTAGAACAAACTATAAACCCCGTCATGACCGTTTAATCAGTTTGCTTTGATGAGACAGAATTATAAATAATAGTACGATTTCAAAATTTTTAGCTTTCGTCAGATACGCTGAGGAAGTCCTTCGCAAAAATAAGTAAGATTTGGAATGAAAATGTAATTGACAAAACTCATTAATTCACTAAACGAATGAAGAGGTATTTGTTAGGTTACATACAAACTGATATATTGCGAGAAAATACTGAAAATTAGAAAGACTGAGATGGATTTAACTGTTGGATTTTTCAGGTAGTCACATTCTGGATGCGTGTCTGATCGCATTCGATACTCGTCAAGCTACCGATGTCAGAGAAGTCACTGGAATGTGATAGGAATATCTACGATTTGAAACACTGTTGAGTTATCTACTACGTTACTGAAAAACACAAACTGTTATTATTAATCACGATAAATGTAGATAAGGATTATCATTTAAAACTTTAAATCTGATCAGTTTGCATAATGTCCGCAAAGTCATTCTGTGTGAATCATCTTAACTAATGGTCTTTTTTCAGTTCAACTTTGAAGCTAGTGAACAAGGATACCTGAAAATGTTTCGTTTCGAAGATCGATTTTTATACAAATACATGTCACTGTAAAAATTATCAACAACGATTATTTACAAACTGAAATTGCTTCTTCCTTATATCAGAGAAACGTTCGTATTTCTTGCAAATGAAAAGAGGCGGAGGAATTTCTTGATCGTCGAAATGTCTGACAACTTTGATTTCTTTTCTGAGTTGTGCGTTCGAATAACCGAGTTTTTAAACTTTTGACAATTTGATTATTATCGCTAATAATGAAATACCGAAATGAGTAAAATGTGCGTGGAAAGTCTATGTTTAGATCTGAGGATGTGTCAGTTTTCCGAACTTCAAAAACATACGAAGATCGAGTTGTGATAAAACAATTAGACCAAGACAAATATGACATTCATCAGTGAATTCAGGCAATTCTAATTTGAGTTGTGTCATTACAGATCCCGAGATAGGTAGATACTTGGAGGAGCGAAATAGAACGGAATCTGTTTCACTGATTCAGTCAAAATGATATTACGAAAAGAAGTTTCATCAGTTGAAATAAAACTGACACTGAAATTAATGCTTCTCGATTCGCATGAGACATGCGTCAGCGAAATAAGTAGAATCATAGACATTTTAACTAAGGTTGCTGAAGAAAGAGAAAGCGTGGTTAGCTGTGAAATCCAAGAAGCCTATTGAGTCACAACTCTACGTAAAGATCACCGATAATAAACTTCCTAGCCCTCTGGTACAATCTTTACAGTAGTAATGAAATGCTTGTACTTAGTGTTTGCGAGTTTCAAATAAGACTACAGTGTTCATGAATCGGAATCGCTTTCTAAACAAACACTGCAGTTCTAGAATTTCTGAAGTCTACCTTCGTTGTATTATCATTGATAACACATTTATTGAGGCTGTTTCCTATTTTACCGCAAACATATCAGAACATAAAATGACTAAAATATCAATTTTTGCAATTATCATGATATTGTTTGCAGTGTAATCACTGAGTATTTGATACAGTTTCGCAGAATAATGCTCAAATGTTTTCGTGTCGTATCATATATGCTTCCCCAATGCACACAATGGTGACATTTCACAGATTTATTCTACACGTAGAACAAAGTCTTCCATCTTTCGGCTACTTAGTCTATAAATCACATAACGTAGAAAGTTTTTGACTTTCTATAGATCAACTGCGAATCTCAACATAATTTAGACCAGAACAAATACACAGCACTCACCAGCACTAAAATACTTGATTGACGTCTGTCAATCAGTAAGAGATTGCAAGAGAAAACGTAAACTCGTTCAATTTGATCTGTGGTTAGCTAGTAAATACATGCATTTAATTTTTCAACATCTCGTTGTCCAGATCATGTAACTTTACATTTGAAATCATCAATCAATCATCGTTAGACCACCACCAGAAGCCTGGAAGCATTGGACGGCCGTTACGTCCTGATAGCGGACACATCAACTGTGTGCATCCACGACTCCTGCATCTAACAGGAATCGAATTACAGACCTTCAGTCTTACCTGCAAACTTCAAGCTTCTGGACAACTGGGCCGTCATCCAACGGTCTTAATGTCTAACTCTGATCGATCTATGGATTTCGCGTGACCTCACCAATTTGTATTTGGTAGTTATCGCTTACAACCGACAGTGTTAGACACCAGTTGTTATGTCTTCTCACTGGAACTCCGAGAGATTCCTCACGAAGCTAGTCACTAGTAGATACAATGTATACTATCTTGCAAACAGTATTCAAATGAATTTGTTCTGATGATATGAATTTGTAAACAGACTATTACATTCCTACATAACATATCAGCAAGATCGAAATTTTTATTTAAATGTATCTCATTAATAATTACAATTCACTCTGTTCAGTCAATTATAACTTCTTAATTCACCATCAATACTGTAGACACCTTTCGATATTATCCATAACCAAACTGTAACGTCGAAATATGAACTCAAAAGAACAGCATCAATTAGGCAACAAATAGATAGTTAATTTACATTTCATTACAGAATATCTGACTGAGTGAAATGTACAATAGTCAGTAGAAGAGGAAGAAGAACATATGCATTTGTAAATTACATTGAACGTACTAAGACATGTACAATTGTATAAGGATGTAAGATTCATAAGAATGTATGAAGAAGAAAATAGTTTGAAAGAGTCGCACTTGTACATAGTGGGTTCACCTAAATTGTTTAAACTAAGTAACTAAACACACAAAGTCAGTAAGCTATTCTATGACAGCTTACATTTGAAAAAGTGATATTCAGTTACGAACTTATTCAACATGGAAATAAATCATACCTAGTGGCTACAAACACAAATATTTGGTGAACTATACATGACTCGCAATATGAAATGGAGTATCTTCTCACAATAAAATAACTTTAACTTCATCCAACTAAACACATGTATTCAAGCTTTTCAGTCTGCAATCCATTCACAAACACATACACACACCTACTCAGACTTCCAGTACACACTGTTACAGAAATACTTCCATCTCGAAACTTACCATCAATTAGTACATGGACAATTGACCAAATGTATTTGTATCAGTCAAAATCACCCCACATCTATCAACTTAAATTATCTTGAAACGTTGCCTTTCTCAATGGCAATTATACATTGTCATAAGGTTTGCACTGCTGCAGTTTACAGAGTGAACAATACAAGTACACTTAATGATATTTAAATTGTTACACTAGCTTCAATCGAAAATATTCGAAATACTCATCATTATCATTGTAAACGTGGTTTGAACTTGCTACAACACACTCTTCCTCCATTCATGATGTCAGTTGAATTGATGTTGATGGTGAAGTTCTCCATAAGCCCAGAATACAATGTGCATTTTTTCGGTCTCATCTGTGAATAAGAGGAAATTCAACATTTAAGTTACAGCTTGAATTCATTTTGAAATTAGTTCATTTTTGAGGTTAACTGAAGAAAACAAAGTTGACTGGATGTATAGTCATTGCTGGTAGTGTTGAAATTTACCTGAACGTATATTCGGGTGGACAAAGTGCAACTTCAATATGAAAAAGGGAAAAGTAGATTTCCAACTATACTTCAAATTGTAAAGACAAATTTGTGTTTACTCAACGAGTCTTTGATACATTTGCTTGTCGCGAATGAATAAGCCAGATGTTTCAGACAACCGTTTCATCCTATTTTGTCTCAGAGTCAATAAGTCACAATGCAAGACGTAGGATCGACTCATAGAAGCCAGTGGAACTTTGTGTGTATCAATCCGTGATCGTCTGTTACTTCATTCACAGGTTTAAATAAAACATAAAACACATCTGCAACATACGATTTCATAAGTGAATGAATCGCACGAAGTATCAGATTTGCATTCATTCAAACAACTTGATTTAGTTCTCATCGATTTTAACCGATATTTTTCAATAAGCAGCTCAGGTTTTCCCAATCGACTGATCCAATGTGAATAGTTACATCGCATATTTGCATTACAAAATGAACATTCTTCACACGAGGATAACACTGTAGAAACATTTGTCGCATTTGTTTGTGTGTGATAACAGTTGAAAAGATAAAGTAAAATGTAAGTAGTGATAATGAGTGAATGTTTAATCATTTGATG
Source organism: Schistosoma turkestanicum (assembly GCA_944470395.2). Taxonomy (NCBI): domain Eukaryota; kingdom Metazoa; phylum Platyhelminthes; class Trematoda; order Strigeidida; family Schistosomatidae; genus Schistosoma; species Schistosoma turkestanicum. The sequence goes on from CALYCR020002445.1 coordinate 21,536, forward strand.
TTACTTGCAATGCTATAACACGAGCCACCAACTCACAAGTACTCTACATCTCTAACTTCAAATTGTTATTTAGAATAGAATTGAATATACCAAATAATCATCATATTTATCGATGGTCAAATGTCTCGAAGTAGTAATTCTATTGCGAAGTATAACGAATAGACAATAATTGAAATACAATAATTTCATTTGAGTAAAATCAATAATCGATCATTGTTAGATCAGTATAGTTCAACTGAGTCGAATATGATCACGATCTCTCAAAGACAACGAACGATGATCAATGCCAGATAATAACACCTTTGAATAAAGGAACGCTCACAGCTCTGAAGTAGTAGCGCCCGCGCGCGAGCTTCAGTGCTTGAGTTAGATACCTGTGAGCACGTGTCGTGAATACACACTGCTAAACAGTCGCAAACTAGGGTGAAATGACTTTCCAGTGCTTTCAAGTTTCCGATGAGTGTCGAACAATGATTGACTTCATTTAATTGAAAACAAACATTCTCTACAATTAAATTGTTAGTAGTTTTGCTGCAGCGTTTCAGCAGTAATGTATTTACGAAATAAGCAATGAACATATCGACAATGCACGTACGAAAAATATGTTTCTGAGAATCTCCTCTTCACTAATATTTATCACCGTATATCGTAAGAGAGCTTTCCCTGTAAAACAAGATACTACAATCACAAATAATTGTTGATTGTATCTAAGAACTTTAAAATATCATCGCTTCCCAACAATTGACAATTACTTAGCAATATGACGATTATTTAGCAATATTGCTATCATTTATATTCTGAAATTGCTTCTTCCATGTAACGGAGAATCGTTTATGTCTTTAGGGGGTGAAAAGAGGAGTAGGAATTTCTTGATTAATGAAATTACTTACAACTGTGTTGTCAGCGAACAGCAATGACGAATCGCGTCATCTCACTAATTCTGATAGTCTATTCAAAATTCAAGTCCACTCTCTTTCCATGACAGTCATTGTTCACATTAAAGGTGAGTCGAACTATATTGCGGATGCTTTGTCAAGTATGCAAGTAATAGCAGTTAAATTTCCATTGCGTGATCCACCTGCTATGGCTGCGGTCTGAGGAACGGATTCCTCTTTTACAGAAGCATAACATTCTACAGCCCTACAGTGCTGATATACTAGTTCAGGTTACATCCTGTGTGATACATCTACTGGTCCGCCTCATACCATCGCCTAAACTGCTTATCGTCGTTTCGTGCTTGATGTTTTCCACGGAGTGTCTCTTTCAGGTATCTCAACCTCGATGGCCTCACACGATGGCCCTAAGCTCGTCCCGTCACTTTCTCAACGTTGAAGAGAGCCACTCACGCTTCAGAGAACGATGGATAGAGCAGTGGTGCCCTACGAATCAATGCTCCAATAGTGGTTTCGATTGTTTGTCAGTGGTTTTTAATTCCTCTGTTCACATACAATATAGGTGGATGAAAAAGGCTCAGTGGCAGCTTTAGCTACTGCAATTGCTCAATTTCTCAGCTTTACGATCTCATCAACTAATTCCAGAATTTCCTATGGGTCGTGTGTTCTTGATTTCCATTATTTGAAATGATGCTCAACCAATGTTTCCTGGACATGTAACATCACCATAATATCACTGAAGTGTTAGGCTGTGACTGGAGTCTTATCACTCTTCAGTCAAACTAAGTGGCATGGTAGAACTTACAGAAACAAATGTTACAGTCAGTATAGCTCAGTCGTGAAACGAGTACTTGGCAAGGGTGGCTGATCAGTTGATGAAATAGTGACACTACATCAGTTGAAGAGTTTTTGTCTCAGTTATGTTAGATGTCAGACCTGATACTTCAGTGATTGCATTGAACTCAAAGTAGGGCTACCTATAATTAGTTTATGGAAGCCTCATTTATTCGTAAATCTCTCACCATTTCTGTTCCTTTCGACCAGGCCATGTCGTTCCGTGTAGACAGCTCATTCACCTTGACAGCTAAATAAAGTACTCTTGAAGAAGTCAGGAAGCCACACCTGGGTTAAGCATTAGGGAACGTTATATTTATTTCACAGATATTCTCATCTGCCAATCAAATGAACCGTGCAACCTATCCACCGACGTGTGGCAATTACTGCAGAGCAACAATAACATTCCGCAAGTTGCACTTATTCACTTCATTTGAGTATATCGAATACTTACGTTGCTCACTCTTGTCTAAGTGGTATTCGTATAAGGTATATTTTGGGTTAGTTACATATGGAAAAATATTTATACACGATCGCCGGAATAACTTTGGAAGTTTGATATCGACGTTCCACCTCAAGGGCAACATGTTTCATAGCATTTCAGAGCAATGAAATTGCAAAAAGTGCAAAATCTTTTGATTGAAATGAAACTGCAACTAACGAACCAGTCTTTTGTAAACTATGTTCGTTTACGACGACACAAATGCACATATAAATATCCGAACGGATGCATCGTACGAGTCTCACAAAATGGGTAAAATGTACTTGACGGCATTCAGCGCTATTATCGAGATGGTTGCAGTAGAATGCATCGAGATATTCAATGCGAAATTGAAAGCTATATGTGCTACAAGACACTTTCTAATCGAGAGTACTGAAGGCTGGACTGGTAACTGCAATTTAACTCAGTTAAAGAACACATTTCCGGCAAACTTTGTAGTTGCTAACGTCAAACTGGTTCATTAGAAATTCTGGCTGTTGAAATATTAGAGCCATCATTTATCCACCAGCCAGAGAGTGGCATGAACCGTCAAAAATATTTCTCTACATTCCAATTGACATACACAAACGGAAGTTGCCAAGTCATGCATGTGCATTAGATCGCCATATATTTCCCCGCATCTACTAGCTAGTCTATTTCACTCTTTTGTGGACATCCCATGATCAATACATGATCGATGAGTTAGTATTTACTTACGCCTGTTCTACCCAATAGAGTAAGCGCTGACCACCAGCTTTCTGTAACTGACTCTGTCCTGGGCTTCCCTTTCCAGTTCTGTCCAATTTTTCTTCATTCTTCAGATGCATTTCCTTATTTCTCGGCGTAATATGTTCCTTGGCCGTACACTTTTCCTTTCACATTGAGGGTTCCATGTGAGGGCTTGTCTTGTAACGCAGTTTGGTGCTTTTCTCAGTGCGTGTCCTATCCACTTCCACCGCTTCTTCCTGATTTCCTCCTTCACTGGAATCTCGTCTATTCCCTCCGACAGTAGGTTGTTGCTGATGGCGTCTGGCCAACGAATGCGATATATTTTCCGTAGATAACTGTTGATAAACACTTCTTCAGGCTGATGGCTTTGGTAGTTCTCCAAGTTTCCGCTCCATACAGTAGAATTGCCTTGATATTTGTATTGCAAATCCTGTTTTTCATTTTGTTTCAAAGTCGGTTTGAGTTCCAGATATTTTTCAACTGTAGAAATACAGCCCTTGCTTTGCCAATCCGCGCCCTCACATTTGCATCAGATCCACTTTTGTTTTTGCTTTGTAAAAGTGTTAACTTCCTCCAAGGCATCTCCATGAATATTTATTTGTTTGGTGCATGTAGTGCTGCGTCGGAGGATTTCGCGTTTTCGTTTATGTATGTTGAGACCTGCTGATTCAGAAGATGCTGCTTCACTGGTCACCTTATCTTGCATTTGTTGCTGCGCGTGAGTTAGAAGAGCCAGGTCAACTGTGAATTCCAGATCGTGCAGCTGCGTCCTAGCTGTCCACTGAATACCGTGCTTCACTCCAGATGTTGACGTCTTCATAATCCAGTCGACCACCAGGAGAAAGAGAAAAAGTGAGAGTAATCAACCTTGCCTGACACTGGTCTTCAATTCGAAAGAGTCTGTTAGCTGCCCGTCGTGTCCGATTTCGCAATTGAATCCAGCATCAGAATTCCGTATGATGTTAACTAGCTAGCTATTCTCAGTTGTCCTACCTGTGTGCAATGCGTTTCACTGATGCCGAGCACCTCGAAGGTTTATCTTTTCATGTGTGCAGCAACTTGAAAATGTCTTCTAGTCTACCACAATGTACGAACGTACCATGTACCTAAAAGAATGGTTGCTCAGGTTGTCAGAATAGACATCGGCTCAGTGACTTCCGATGAAACACGACTTTTAACGCGCCACGTCATAATTCTTCCTCGAACTCCTAGGGCAGAATTAAGATGGTTTGAATTGTTTCTTCTGGATAAACTTTCTTTTTGGCAAGTTACTTTTTTGCAGAAATGGGGTCACCAAACCAATGCCCAACCATCCTTTCTTATCCGGGCTTGGGACCGGCAGTAGCTTCGAAGGGTCTACAGACGGAATAAATGAACTAGTGCTTTCGATTTTTCGTAAGAAATGACATTTCGCTGGCTCTTTATACGTGAATTTCAAAACTTACTGAGCTTCAGATTGTTTTATTCTGATATTTATTGTGATTCGAGTGTTTTAGAGCTTGTCAGTAAATTTGTTTGCAATAAATCTCAGTAAGCGAGATTTCGATTGCTTTATATGGCTAACTAAGTGAATTGTATTTGAAGGACTGTGAGACAACTTTGTTTGTGTACTTTTAACTCTTTGCTTCAGAACATTATGGATATACATAAACTGCTGAGCTGAAACAGAAATTATTAAACGATAGTACAAAGGAAATCTCTAAGATTAGATGAGAGAATTATCGTCAGAACATATGCATGAATTAGTATAATCAGAGGTCGAAAGATTTTTAATTGTCATTTGTCTGAGGTTTCTGTATGGTAATCAACAATGTTAGTTGCCGGAGAAATCCTCCTCACGTTATAGAGACCCTCGGTTTGATTGATTCGTCCAAGATAAGGCCGGTACTATAGTTGATGTCGTACATAAGCTGGTTAAATGTTTGTTGCATAAAGCTCAAGCAACAGTGACGATGACAAACACGTAGCACCGGCCATCAAACCACCATGATAACTAGCATCTCTGAAGTGCCTCATCCGTCGCACACCACAAAATTTAGTCTCAATCTCGGATATCTGTGGACGTCAGAATTTCACAAGACCTATCTGAGTCCATTCATCTTGGTACAGGATGATGAACGATCTCTCTGGTCACAATAAATGTTGCGAGAGACGACCAACATCTGTGAAGCAACAACAAAGATGCAAAAATAAACGCACAATAACAATAGTTGACCGCTATCAGCAACATACCTCACAAGACACGAAGATACTTGTCTCTCTGACTGGATGCACTACAGAGGTAAAAGGTTTGCAGACTCAAGTTTGCATACTACTGGCCAACTGAGTTTGATCAACTTTCATTAGGTATGCTGTTGGGAACAACGAATATACGCTGTTAGATTGATCAAAACAGAGTAATCGTGATTGAAACACGGCTATCCGCAGACATTTTAGTTGAGACACTCAAGCAGGACGACAACGAGCGCGGCCTCTGCTACGCTGGAGCGAATTACGCGTGCGTGAAAGAGTGTCTTCTACGCTCATCATGGCCACGGGATTGGTGAAGGCGAACAAAAGACGATCAATGGAAAACAGTGGCAGACTATGTAACTCAGGCACAAGGCGCAACGGGAGACAAAATAAACTTAGGTTTTTCGGGACACTGAACGCTGGCTACAAGCAAAAATCAGAGCATGATGAAATTCGATGGTCTCACTGATGGATTGGAAACGTATTTTCCACTTGTTATTGAGAAGCTTTTGTGATGGCAGTGTTCACACCGATTGAGGACGCTTCCGGATGGAGCTAGCAGCCAAAAATAAGGGCAAACTCTCAGTCTATTTTCAGCGTAAGGAAAAATAGAAAACCTTTGAAACAGGGTGTTTGCACACCAAAAGTTAAAAATTGAAGAAACCTCACCGACATATAGGTTACTGAGATCTCCAACACCAACTTCACTGATCAGTTAGACCAACTGCCGAAGGTCAAAATACAAGCTGATGGTCAAGGGAATACTCAACGTACTCCAAACCTAGTACTTATAAACCTAGAATCCGTGCTTTCGAGAAAGTGAACAGTATGTGACAATATCGACCCCATAGTCTTGAAGCAGTATGCAGAATCCGTCAGTTCAATGATGAGTGAGCTGTTCATGCGTTCAGTGGTGTGTCACCAAATCCCAGCTGAATGAGAACGATATACTCTTTCTTCAATTTTTAATGCAGAAAAAAAATGCAAAAAAGAATGAACCTTTCATCTTAGTCGCATTACTGCGATTACTATCGAATGTATTGGTAGGGAAAGAAAACGTGCAAATTAAGTAGTACGTGGATAAGAACTAAATTATTCCTGAAACTCAACATGGGTTGCATAGTGTTAGGTCGTACACGCCATGAGGTTAACAACCTTGTTTTACTCATCAACTAGTAATCAATAAATATTTAAGTAAGGGATACATCATTGAAGCTAGTAAGGAGGAATTCGACCGTGATGGTGTTTGTTGGTATATTCCTCATCATCCTGTTATCAACCCTAAAAAGCCTGGAAAATTAAGAATTGTTTTTGAATGTGCAGCTGTCTATCAAGGTTGTTCTCTTAATGATCAGCTTTCAAGAGGACCTAATACTGTAAATAGTTTAATTGGTATACTTCTACGATTCAGATTATGCTGCGTAGCAGTAGCTGATGATATCGAGGAGATGTTAAGATCCCGAAACGAGACAGGGGAGCGTTTCGATTATTATGGTGGGAAGACGGTGATATTGGACGAAAGGCTAAGGAATACTTTTTGCACAGCTCTTCCGTTTGGAGCCGTGTCCTCTACTTTTTGCACCAATTTCGCTCTTCGGAAGACGGTAGATATATTCGGAAAGGAATTGAATAAAGATGTCCCAGAAGTTGTAGATAAGAGTTTCTATGTCGATCACTATTTATCTTCAATTGATAATGTGCAGGATGCAATCGAGCTTGCAAAAACCCTTGGTTTACTACTCAGAAAAGGTGGTTTCAGACTGGCCAAGTGGATAAGTAACAGTTTACAGGTTCTCGAATCAATTCATCCAGAAGAGAGAGCAGAAGCCGTAAAAGAGATTGACTTTGAGAGACTTCCTACGGAACGCACATTGGGATGATTTTGGAATACTATGGTTGATGTGAATAATAAACGTGATGCTAACGAGAGTGGAATCACTACAGGTAGTGCTGTTTCTTCGGTTGATGTTGCTAATATAGCTTCCTTGTGTACTTTGAATAAAGATAAAATTGGATGTTTGAGCGTGGAGAATGTAGGCGTCGGTGGCAATAGCATTAGCCACAGTCATGGCAGTTCTGTGAGGGCTGACATTCAGTACCCTAGGTGCAATGAGGAGTCATCTAGGTTTCATGGACATGCAGTTGTGTTGAATATGCATCGTTAAGAATCAAGCATGGAATTGTCCACCTGTCGCACTCCACCATCATTGACTTGTACTACAAGCTTCGGGATGAGCACTACCAACAGTGATAAGATAGAAGAGACTAAGAGCATTCCTAGTAAGGAAACCAATGTTGATCGAGTAGAGTTAGCCACTGTGCATGAGTCGACTGGATGTCATGTGAAGTATACTGCTGCTTGTACCGCTGCGGCTACTAATGGTAATAGCATTGATGATACTCCTGCGAGTAATAGTGATTGATGGATGTTGAAGACACTAATCGTCGTCGAAATGATCGTGCGTTACGCTCAAATACTGCTACCCAAGCTAAGAAGCATACGAAACGACATGATGCTACTGTTATTAAAAAGCGTAAACTCCGTTCTCTTTCGGATGCTATGACTAGCAATGGAAATAGTAGTCATCAGAATCTTAGTATTGACAGCGATAGTAGAGACAGAAAGTGTGAGCAGTCCACCTTTAGTGACTAGACGATCAACTTCGTCGAATGAGCCTTCTAGTGTTTTGACGTCATCGGACCCTGCCTCAAATATAAAGTTGATTGAGGATACACAAGTTTGTGTACCTGTAACTGTTTCTACTCCGGTTGACTGTCAGTCGAATGATGATGAGAAAGAAGCGTCTAATGGTAACAGCCAGTCTACAGTGTTGCATGATAACGATGCTATTGACCTGCCTATGTCTTGTGTCTCTGAAACGGTTTCGAATTGTGACACTGATGCCGTTCTTTCATGCAGCAAGATGAGTTATACAACAGTGGAAGAGTTTCACTCTACGGATGCTAGTGCAGACAGAAACGTCGCGACTTGTCTGACAGAACGGAATCATGATGATGATGATAGTAATCTGGATGTCACTGATGTGATAAATGAGTTTTTGACGATGACGAATGCTGATCAAACCTCCTCTGTACCAGGAGATAGAGAGTTAGATATTGTTCCCATGTCATGCCATTGAAAGTCTTCGGGAGACGAGGAAATATCGAAATTGGAGATACCACCCTTGCATATTATCTATGGGTCGAGAACTTCTGTTGATAAGTCAGCGTCACGGACTTCATTGTATCTGCTGTTCGGAGCGAGTGGTGGTGGATTGACGACTCATTGATATGGAACGTAAATCCCGAATTGGAAATGACCAGCTTTACGACGTGTTGTACATGTTCGTGTGAGTTAATTGGATGAAGTTTATACTACCGTTAGGTCATGCTACGACAGGTAGGGGAATCAAGGACCTGATGGGAAGGTGCAGGTACCTAGTTAGCTTAATAGGTCATATCTATGTTGAAGGGCGGGTAGGCGTACTGCTGTAAGTCCTACTCGTTCTCCCGGTGTGGATTAGGGGATGAGAGTGAACCCTGAAATGAAGTGCCGGGAAAGGCTTGTTTTGCATGTAGGGATTTCGTGGGCCGGTATAGAATCTACATTGAATGTTTGTTGATGATTGCTTGTGATGCACATATTTGGATTGTTGTTACCTATTTTTGTCGGTGAAAAGAACTAAGGTTCTTTTTGTCGGGAGTGTTACGGGAGAAATGAAGACATTTGGATGATCAAAACCTTTATATAAATGTCATAAATTTCACTATGTTTTTTGGGTGTATTTGTTTTATTTAACTTATGAACATGTTTGATTTATTATTTTCGGCCATTTTGATTTCTGTTTGTCTTGGTTTGGTCACTTGGATTTTTTGCTCAAGGAAGCTATAAAATTGAAGGTATTTGTAGTTATTATAATTATTGTTGTTAGAACGACATTGGTCGACTATTTGTAAATTGACTAACGAGATTTCGGTCGACTATTTTTGAATTACGAATAAACTTTGGTACCTTACTTTGGAGTTTTAGTTCTGTTGCTATTTTGGGTTCGTGAATTGCAAATAGATCGACATACTGTACTTCAATAACGGGAAGGAGCAAAACTTGAACGTAACAGTAGATCTCTATTTCAGCTTTCAGTGCCGTGAACCACAATTCTAGGTCCTGAGGTGGAAGATCGATGACTTTCAGTCTGTAACACAATCTTTTTTTTTCCAGTCTATCCACTAATGTAGAAAGCTGTTGCCGATGTAGTACGTAAATTCCAAATGTCGATATAAGCTTGGTAACAGCGATTGAAAAAAATATCGAATGTGGATAGAACGATAATAAACTCAACGGAATCGACGTGGCTTTGTCAGATTTGGCGGCAGTTGATGCATGTCCAGAGATGTCCCTCACTAACGTAGCAATTTGGAACTATATATGCATACCTTGTGGCAGTGTGTATTTATTATTGAGAAAGAAAATGTTTTAGTGTGAGCTTATTGTGATCATGACATATACGCTTAGTCAGTCGTCCATGCAACAGTTGATGGAAAGTCAGGTTTCGAACTGCGTGTATGCAAAATCTTAATAGGTGTGTGTGTGTGTGTTTGTGAATGAACTACAGACTGAAAAGCTTGAATCGATGTGTTTGAATAGATAAAATAAAAGTTATTTTATTGTGAGAAGATACTCCACTTCACATTGCAAGTCATGTGAAGTTCACCAAATATTTGTGTTTGTAGTCACTGAGTATGATTCGATTCCTTAACAAATAAATTCTTCACTAAATAGCACTTAATCAAATGTTAGATTTCAGAGAATAGTTTGCTGTTTTTTGCTACTATTTTCTTTTTCAATTCTTCTGAATATTACATCGTTAAACAATTGTATATGTTTTAGTACATTCAATGTAACTTACAAATGTTTCTGTCCTTCTTCTACTGCTGACTGTTGTACATTTCACTTAGTCACATATTTTGTAATGAAATGTAAATAAACTATTTGTTGCCTAATTGATGTTGTTCTTTTGAGTTATTATTAGGACAGTGTAGACGAACCTCCGCGATTCATCATGGATAATATCAAAATATGTCAACAGTGTTGACAGAGAGTGGAGAAATTTTGATTGACCTTGCAAAGTGAATTGTAATCTACCTCATAAGATATATTCGAATTATTATTTCGATATTCCAGATTTGTTGTTACAAAAAATAACTCATTCAGTTACTGGTTCATCTAATCGGAATATTTTAGTTTGAATATTGTCTGGTTTACAGAACATTTATTACGTAATCTAGACGACCGAATGTTGAAACCTGAGAAACGTGTATTGAACAGCCAATCACAGTTCACGTACCGCGAGTTTCCGTTTTCAAAGATCAATCAAGTATTCAATAATGATGAGTGAAATGCATCTATTCTGATTGACATTGTGTTAAAATTTGCCAAAAGATGGAAGTTTTCATTCTTTAGATAGAATAAATCAGTGAAATGTCAGTACTGTGTGCATTCGGAAATCGTATATCGAACGACATGAAAACATTGGAGCAGCAGTCTCCGAAGCACTATGAAAATTTATTGATTATTCTGAAAATGAACTGGTGATACCAACATTATTTAATAGTATATTCGTTTCATGTTCAAAGATGCTTGCAGAAAATAAGAAACCATGTGAATATACGTGTTATCAATTGTTTTACGATGAAGATAGAATTCCAAACCTCTTTCAATGTATTTTTTTCCAGAAAACTTTTCGAAATCATGAATATTGTAGTTTTACTCGAAATCGTCGGACACTGATTACAAGTAGTTAATTGGTACTGTACATATCATTAAAAGGGGCTAGTAAGTTTACTCTCAGTGGTCGTGTTTTAAAGTTCTGACGAAGCAGGCATCTTGAATTTCACTGCGAACCATATTCTCACCCTCCTCAGTGAACTTAATTTGTGCTGTCTACGATTCTCCGTACACGGGCAACGCCTGTCACACACGATTTCAAAAGCGTCGATTCCGCATGTCAGCCATTTGCATTGTCAGTTTTATTAAAATAAGTACAACAGATTCCGTCCTCTTTCTCTCCTGCAAGTACGTATTTATAATTGCTATTCTAAAGGCTCTCTGCATTTTTAGTATAGGCACCATTCAACCTGAACAGAACCTGAACGAACCACTGTTTTATTGATAAAGCGATTTCAAACTGTTTTCAACAGTAGTTTATTATTTTGACATCTCAATAAATTATCGTAAACATCGGTCTCTGAAACGAATCCTTTCCGGGTATCCATGTTCACTAGTTCGGAATTAAAACAGAATGTAAGAAAATTATGTTGAATATTTGCTACAGAGTGCCTTCACAAATGTGATGCAAATAGATCGGATTTAAGCTTCGCAATTACTTAGTCTCATATATTATTAGGGAATTATATTCGTAAGAGTTTGTGTTTTTCAGTAACATGTTATATAAATCACTGATATTTCAAATGGTAGATATTCTGTTCACATTCCAGTGACGTCTGTGACACTGATGGCTAGACGGGAGTTATTTGCAACTAAATGTCACTGCATGCAAGGTCAATTCAGTCTTTACAGTTTTTACGATTTTTTCGCAATATATCAATTTGCATATAACTTGATAAATGCGGATGATCAATATGTTCTTCTTACTCCAAATTCGCATCATTGTGAACAGTGAAAAATTGTGGCTCATCAAATAGTCTAGTAGTATCCACATGATGCTAAGACGACATGTATTGATAGTATATGATGATTTTTTCTGGTTGTTAAGTAAACTGAACTAACATTCGTGATTGTAATATCTTGTTTTTTGGAAAGAGCTCGTGGTAATAAATATTAAAACAGAAGAAACTTTGATAAAGTGCCTTTTCATTAACTACGTTATCAATATTTTCGTTGTTTAATTCGCTGAAAATTCGTTACATCCTAGTATAGGTCACAACAGTAGCTTGCATTCACGATAGTATCAAGTCCAATAGATTCAACCTCGCGTGAAAACGCTTCTAATCCAAAAATTTTGAGTAGTCCGTTGTTCGTTTTCATTCAAAGTATTTATTATCGATTTGCGCTTCAGTATTCAAGTGATTGTTTTTTACAGTCATTTTCGCGCATTCACTTTCAAATTTTGTCGAACAACTTTTGAAGCATAATTTCTCAGTCGGTGTGCTGCGCTACTATCTACTTTAAGTGTTCTTGAATTATGTCGCTGATGTTACTCACATCGCAGGTGAGCTTGATGATGAATGCTGATTGAGTAATATATCATGCGATTTCGATTAGTAACTTAGTCCTGGACAGAAGGTCGACCGAATGTTACAACAGCTAAACTAGCCCACTCGTAACATTTCACAATCAAATCACTACTTTCAAACATTTTACAATCGATAAATATGATTTTTATTCGGTATATTTCATGTTCGAGCAAATTTATTGTATTACTTTTAGTCCGTGGTTCGTGTAATCTGTTACCAGCTGAAAAATGTCATCATAATAATATGACTTCATTTTGAAAACGAAAAAGACATGACAGATAAGATAAGATTCACTTCAAACATTTCACTTGCTAAAGCCATCGCGGTCTGGCTCGTAGATCGGTCTTCTGGGATTATTAATCCATCACCAAAATGGAGACAGATGTGAATACAGCGATCGCTATCTGCTTGAGCTAGAAAGCGACCAGTGTCTTTGGCACGAACTCTGACGTTGGCAACATTTTTTCACGTGGTTTAGTTTTCTTCGGAAATCTATCATTTTTAGGGTAGTATACAGATTTAGTAAAATTATGTATTATACGACTGTGCAGTTTTCCTAGAAAGCAAACTTTCTAAGCTTTTAATCAGTTAATATATAATTGCCGTAGACTAGCATTCTGAAATGCTATATAAAACCGACAGCTGTTCTTAACGTTCTTGACTTCTGAATACACTGGATTAAACCTACTTATTCTTACACCTAATAACTGAACGTCTTATCCATAAAATCTCTCCACAACTGCACTGATTTTAAGTAATAACCCAGTTAGTAACTTACAAGTTATACCATTATATTTCTGCTCTAATTAGACAAGCGATTATCACACTCAATGTTCCATTATGACCAATATTTCAGGTAAAAGAGAAATGTCTCCAACTTCTAAACCAACCAAAAAATCAAAATCAGTCAATTTCATGTCTGATGAATCTAATATTGGAAGAGGCACACCTTCTTGTAAACCCTGTACCTCTTATCAACAAATTTCACCGTCTTTAGCCAGTAATCGGTGTGACAACTCTTCACCAAGTATTATAACGATGAAACTCGTAGATATCAGAGATACTAAACCCACGTATACCGAAACGTCAACACAAAATAAACTTCAGCATAATACTGTGAAGCCGAAATCTGAAAATCCACAAACCAAGGAGTTAATGATCCATTCGAAACCGATCATAGTAGTAATAACCATGGCTGCGACATACGACAGTTACAGGACTCACTTGCCAAAATTAACGATCAGCTTATCCTGTTAGCACCCCTCACGCACTAATGGTAGGAGCCTCGAGGAATTAACAAAAGCTGAATACATCCAATAGTTTGTAGCTGAGGGAGTTACGAAAAGACTAATGATTTCCTGCAATGTGATTGCATATAAACTCTCTGACCGCACATCCTTGACTTCGCTAAAGGATACCTGTCTACAAGCGTGTGGTGTGGCAAACGTCAGTTGTCAAGTCACACGCCTCAGAGAAAATTTGGATGAATCAACTTGCCCTCTTTTGTTCAAATTTGGCTGCTGCAACGACGCCAAACAATTTAATAATTTGTGCAAAAATATAAGCTCATAAACCGTGTAAAAAGTCATAGAGGTTACTGCAGTTCTAACGCCTTGTCAACGTCGTATAAAAAGACGAGAGGCGACTGTGTCTCAACAAACAATGTGCTGGAGACAACTCTCAATTTCATAAGTATAAATAAACGCATAAACTACTCGGTAGATTTTGATGAGTCTATGGACTCTAGAAATTTAAATAAAGTACGAATCCCAACTGTCATCGAAAAGTCTAACAACACCTGCATTTCTAGTCCGGGCTGTTCGAACGTTAAATTGCTTGAATATATCCCAAAAAGCAAGACAATTCCAGCCAAGATTAATAAATTAAAGACTAGATCCCCAAAATATATTACACGAACTTCTCTCGTAAAACACGTCTGGGGGATCAAAACACTGCACAACCACTGAATCCTAGGGTAATTAGTGACAGTGGAAGTAGAAGATTTTTCACCCCACACCCTATCTTAAATAACCAGGCTATTTTTTCGCTAACCACCCCTCCTCTAAATTTCAGTAATTTAATAAACATGTCCCCCCTAACTCCTCATACCACACCCACGAAGGTCAAAGTAACTCCTTTACTCACGATACACTGAACTATTTTAGCTTAGCGGGACATCTGTTTAATATATGTCCTAATGATGCTGTAATGATGCTGTCCTAATGATGATGTAATAAAAAGGCAGATCTAGTCATGTTTGCAACTATTTGACATCAGTTATAATGATAACTGATGTATGGACTTCCACTTATATTTCTGATGATTCTGAGACCATTCCGAAAGATTTCCCAAACAACAATACGAAAGGCCTGACGAGGTTTAGTGGATCTACGTTTTATGGTTGTGCTTCCTATATCAAGGCTGCATATGACGACATTATTTTCTCTACCTGGGAACGATTTTCCAACATATACAGTATTTTGGTAGAACAGTGAGAAGACGTAATTGATCTGAAAAAAGTGATGTATTCGCGACATATATTTCGAACCATCTGGTCACACACATTCACATGTCAAGGCATATAATATGTGTAGATGAATAAAAGGTCAAATAGATAAGAGTTAAAATAGTAGACTTGAGGTGATAATTGTAAATAAAAGAGAGAGAAACAGGCTGGTGGTCAAAGGAATATTCGACTTACTCCAAACTTAGCGCTTAGAAAACCCAGAATCCATGCTCTCGGTGAAGTGAACAGGATGTGACATTATCGACCCCATAGTCTTGAAACAGTATGCAGAAGCTGTCAGTTCACTGATGAGTAGGCTGTTCACGCATTCAGTGGAGTGTCACACAATTCCAGTCGAATGAGTCCGAATCACTCTTTCTTCAGTCTTTAACGAACCTTTCATACTAGTCGCATTAATGCCATACTATCGAACGTATTGGGAGGTAAAGTGAACGTTCAAATGAAGTAGTACGTGGATAAGAACTAAATTCTTCCTGAAACTCAACAGGGTTTTGTATAATTTGATCGTACACGCCATGGGGTTAAAAACATTGTTTTAATCTATTTAGTTTAAAGGATATGAACCAGTTGGATGGAGTGCGTAGTGGAGCAACGAAATGGCTGATAGGGTTGAAGAATGAACTTTACGAAGACAGACTTGCGCGAACGCGATTGTAATTATTATTACTGGAGGGTCAGAAAAGTTCTGATAACGGCACAGAACATATTCAGCACGCCGAATCATCCCAACACCAGCATCTTACAGAAGTATGACAACCACGGTCTTCAAAATGATACTGAAAAACTTTAGTGTCAAATAGTGTACACCCAGGTTCATGTACATATCTCATCAAGAGTCTTTGCAACTTGCAGTGATCACCCAGCCAATGTTACCACAGTCCAGTCAGTGAACAGTCTTTGTTGTAGCCATCTCCGCAAACTTATCTTTTCTCGCTTTCTATTTTTGTTTCCTCTTCCTAACCTATATTGCGATCCTCGCGCACAAACCTCACTAACCATTAATAAACCTAATCATTCATTTATTTACAGTTCTGAAATCATTTTACTATCAGTAAACGTTTCTCCCTTATATTCTCCATGAAGAAACTAATTGATTTCGTGCCTAGTAATGAGATCTCTGTTTATATACAGCATCCAGCAATTCAAAGAAATCGATTGGTCAATACAAGATTGTGAATAATGCTTCGAAAATGTATATTGGACTGGCTAGACCTCCATCCATTGGACATTACCGAACACCTGGAACCGTACCGAAAGAACAAGAATCGAGCACGAAGAAATCAAATTGGTTTATACTAGCTCGTGATAAAGATATTGGATATTGGATGCTGAAAATGGCCGCTCTATTGAGAACCTATGTTGTTGGTTTTCGTGTGGTGTCAATTTAGCATTTTGGTAAGCTTGCCTATGAATTACATGAAGTGGAGCGGCTTCAATGTACTGAGTTACACAGAGTGATATGGTCTCAGTTTACTGTGCATCTGTCCGAATATGAGAGAACTGGAACCAACCTCCATCCCTAAAATTACCTTCAGTCGTTGGTTTGTTTTCGTTTTTGTACAAAGCACTGTAAGCCGAAAGGATGCACATACATTAGATTGAGAAATTAGTCGATATCAATCAGAAAAAACACAAGCATAATATGAAGAATAACTGGTAGTTGGAACTGAGGGTCGTAAGTGAAATGTTTGGAATGCAGGACTGTAGCTTCGCTTTCAAGACCTCACCTCTCGTTATGTTCATTGTACGTTAGGTCGTGCAGATGGTTGCTTTTAAATGTTCTTATTCGTTACCAGTCACCATCCGTCAACATGAGGTATTTTGAAGCTAGACTCAAACATACTGATAATTGGATATAATGGTCCTGTAACTTGTTTTCCTCTCCAAAAATGCATATAGCTTCTTTACAGAATAAGCGAGAATGCTCACAGCGCGTCATTGTTTATTATGTCTGATTGATTTGCAATATGTGTTTCGAATAAAGTGATTGTTGAGTATCTTGCGTGTTGCTGTTCGTTCCTGCTTTTCTCTCATAAGGTCAAAGAACATTACACTGACTGTTCGAATATCACCGTTAATGCGTGGATGATATTCAGACGAATTTAGGAGTGATATAAGCAGCTCTCATTTAACAGTGAACGGGTATGACGTTACTGCCACAACTGCGATCAACTAGTAAAGATCAGAATATTTGATCTTCCTGTTGTTAAGTCCACGAAGTTATTTAACCTTATCATTACCTCTGTTATGAATTCATTCTAACTTATCTGTACCATATTTTACAACTTTCTCAGGTTGAAGTTCCTAATATGCAACTGCTGCGTAGATAATTTGATCGGTTCGCATTATCTACACTTTATTCTCCCAACTATTTTAACATATTTCGATTTGATACAAGATGGATGGATTGACATCTCTCGCGAAATTTACAGATTAATTTTATCTTGGATGAATTCCATGGTGAGTGCTTTATGTTACAGTATTCTGATTAGTGTGTTTAGGTCAGTGGGGAAATACTTTAATCTGCCCGTCGAATATCTACAATGCCCTTGGAATCTTTCTTTGTGTCAGCGAAAACAATACAAAATCTGAAATGATAAAGGCGATGCAGTTATCTGACCTTTGGAATGCCATGAGGTTGATTGTAGGATCGGTCAACTTCTAAATAAATGTTCGAGACGCAATGATGGTGTTGAGATAGTGCTCGGTAATAAAGTTTCCGCTGCAGAGAATTTGAGAATCAAGGAGCAGTTCTGGATTAATTTGAAGACATACTACGATACCGAATGAGAACATGTGAGTTTATGTTGTATGTTACCAGTTTTGCACGTGTAGGTGGTATTTGAGACCGATGCGTATGGTTCTGTAAAGTGAATGAATCAGTGGGTTAGTGAGCAGACTAGAAGAGAAATTCAAGGACTCCTTTCACCTAGTTCTTTAACAAGTGACACGTTTCGTGTAGTGACAGCTATTACATATTTTTCAAAGTTAAAAGAATGCATGCAACTAACTCACTGACTGAAGTTCTTTGAAATTCGATGCACCTTATATTTGTGTCTCTGCTATATCAGTTGACAAATCTTAACGAGCGTTGTTATTTAGGTATGTGAAATGTGGCTTGCTTAGATGCCTTAACTTTGACAAGCCGAGCGGTTTCGAACCTGTAACCTACTAGATGGTGGAAGTAGAAAAGTGATATTTACTGTCCCTGTTCATTCTGCAAACAGGTCAAAATAATGAGCGTCAAGTGTACTTTAATGTATATACGGTGGATTGATCACTGAGTAGTGACTTGTTTCGTCATGACCACAGGGGAAGCTTACTGACGAGTGAGGAAACTGATGAAGCCTAGGTCGGGGGTTCCTTGTCCAGCAGCCACCTTACATAGGATGTTTTGAGGATGGCTATAGTTGTCGTTCAGTGGCAGTGTCTATCATTGAGAGGTGTACAACAGGAGCATATCGATTTTCTACAGGCTCTCTAGTAGAACAGATTTGTTGGAGTCAGAGCCTAAGGCGAACTGTCGTCGGAACCGCTTACTTCAGATTATGTTTATCGCGATTGTCCGTTTTCTCCATTCGTATTTAGCTTCGCAATGGAAATGCTTTTAAAAATAACGCATTGATGGACGAACGATGTTTTGTGATGTATGTGTTGGTTGAAGGAATGTTATGGGCGCTCGAAAGAAGACATGGCATAAATCCCTAAAGTCACTGACTACTGAATTCAGTGGTGTTAGTAGCTGTAGACTGCGAGATAATGGTAACGGATGGTTAGGGACTATGAATGACATTGTTCATTGCAACGGCACAAATGCATCTGTTCTTATTTATATAATTTAAACACAGAAACATTAGTAAATAGTGGCACCTAAATGTTTGTGCGCGACACCAATTATTGAACTTGTGAGTTGGTTGGGATTCTGTCCGAGTGCTCAAACGGAGTCGGACAATAAATGACAGCTTTTAATTCAACGAACAAAGAAGGTACGAAACTTAATGGTTTAGCCTTTTGCCTATTTCGAATCAAGTTATACAATAAATGCTTGAAAAGTAGCTTTGATTGTTTGTCAATGTTTGTTTATTCCTCTGTTCACACTTGTTATAGGTGGATGAGAATGGTGCAGTGGCAGCTGCATCAACAGCAACTTCGATCGTCTAATGCATAGCTGTATGGTCGTGCAAACCTGTAGGAGAATTTCATATTGTTCATTGATTCTTCACATCCTTTGTTTGCAATGATACTCTACCAATATTTCTTAGACATGGGATATTAACATTGAGTTCGTGATAAGTGAGGCTGTGACTAGAGCCTACAGAAAAGTGTTTTTTCTCCAGAAAGGAAGTATCTTACAATTTTTGAAGATTCAGCAAATTGCATGTGTATTTATTGAATTATTCCCATGTGCCTAACTAATCAAATTTTTAATAGAAGAATTTGTTTTGATATCTTGTTAAACCATTTTTACTTCTGTGATCATGTAATGATTTTGTTAACTTTATGTTCACATGACCACTGATGAATAATTCATGGAAGTTTGTTCTATTGTCAATATTTGTTTTTTTATTTAAATTAAGTTTGAATTCTCATAGGTATACAGGAAGAGACATTTCGAACGGTGATATAACTGTGGTAATGCTCGTTATTGCAACGACATCTGACCCATAATGAATCACTTCGGAATGCGCTGATACAGCTGAGGTTGAGAACAGTTTGCTTTAATGCAGTTATGCTCACTCAGTGATTCGCTTCTAGCCACTAGTAGGGACGTTCTAATCACTGATTTCCTTCTTCGCCCCAACTTGGTTAACATATGCGATGTAGGTACAAGAAAGGAAGTTGAAAGTGCTTGATTTGCAAGTGGTGGGATGGGAGAACTTTGTGTACGCGGACAACAATTCAGCTGGTGCCAGTAACTTGACACATGGTTTCGATGTCTTGATCATCTTGCAAGGATATGTGGGTGACTTTGATATGGTGTATGATTTGGTAGAAGTGAGTCAAACAGCGATGAGATGGTTACTCCCCAACATCTCATTGTAGTGCAAAATGAAGCTGTGTAAGACCGATATTTTTCTGTCTTTCATTATTTTCTTGTTTTTCTCCTAACGATAACATCGAAATCGTATTAGAATGGAAGCGCGCTGTGGTCTTGTTGTAGTTCCTTTTAATATTTCTTGTTAAATTCAGATGAATCCCAGTGACTGACTGAAATGTTCCCTAACTGCACTTACCAGAGTTGTCTCTTACACTAAATACTTGTTTTTCGCTGATGCTATTGGTGTTTGGAAATGTTATCTGAAGAAATCACACCTACGATGTAGCTTCAATATTGAGTCAGCATTTATTAACAAGTCCTAAAGACTGACGTGGCGCGTCACTATTGACTCACCACTCAGCTGTATTCTAGCTTAATGTTTCATAGTCAGTATCGAGAACACGGTATATCCACTGACGATTGATGGCTTTGACTAAAGTGAGAGGTATGTTTAAGATACACTGTTCAGATTGATATGGTAACCGCAACGTCATCTCAGAGAAGTGTAATAGCTGTCATCTATCCATCAGATTTACATTGTGATCAGGGTGGAGTTAGGAGTTTCATTTCGTTGATGTAGTAAACAGGATGTTACGGTACGAAGGTCTTCATAGCGAGAAGCAACTTGAAATGAAAAATGTACGAATATCCGTAGAGGGTCTCACTAGACAGAAAATAAAACTAAGTTCAATCTTTATCAACAAATGTTAGATAAATGTATTTCGAATATATGATATACGATGAACTATGAAATCTCTATCAGATATTCCTTAAAAGCCGCCATGTATTCAGGTTTTTGAGCTAAACATGAAACGCAAAATACAATTAGCGTTTCCTAACACAGTTCTTAAGAAAACTGTTTTCATGATCATTGAGTTGAAAGGAAACAGTGCTGTGGAAATTTTGAAGAATCGTGTAATAGGATATTTAAATAGTGTTGTATGTCACCAAGCATCATACAGTGCTTTCGAGCAGTTTCAATATTCGTGAATATGTGTATTTATTAGTTCATGCACTCTTGTAGAGCATGTTACATATCACAATAACTTGAAATATAGTTGTTAGAATAAGTGATTGATAGTGTTTATTTACATGAGAACTGTTATTATCCTTACCCACTTTGTTTCAAATGTTGGCAAGTCAAGGCTACGAATATCTGAGGTAACATTTGCATATATTAGTAATTGTAAGTCACTTTAATCTTGGAATGAACATCACTGTTTCGGTGAAATATGCGAAACGATTCAGCGAATAATTGCAAAACAAGTTTAAATTGATGAGCACATGTTAGATAATTTTCCAATCGCGTGGTATATGAGTTGATAATATTGTTGTCATAGACTATATAAAGTCAATTATTTATTTTAAAACTATGAATTATTCAGATTATAAGGTTGAATTCCGAATGACTGTAGTTTAATAGTTGTAGATCATCTGACATAGATTGCCTAGATGACGATGTTGTGAAGTGGGGAATTATAAGTGACGGTTATCCTCACATGTCTCTTATGAGATTATAGCATGTGAAATCACCATGGAATTAATCTTTGTTTGCTTGTAAACCATGTGGTGTCAGAGAGCGTGTTTTACTTAAGGATTGATAACGATATTTCGTGTTCGCTGCTGTATTCAGTTGTATTTAGTTTAGTATGTTGTGGAGTATACAGTCAGCGATATATGACCATAATGCTTCTTAGGGTTGCAGTGTCAAAGTTGTAACTGAGATGGATTAACTTATTGATGTAATAACACACCACTAGTGATGAATGAGAATGTTCTCAATGCAGGCAAATAATTTTTGTTCGTATTAGCTGAATCCAGTGAAAAGCGAACTATGCAGTAAGCACGCAACTCGACAGTTTGATGTGAGAATGCTAGTTGAGTAACCATTGGATTCACTTTCTAAGTTTAAAGAACTAATAATGTCACCAACGGTAACCGATGACTTCAAGTATGTTGTCTTTCTACAATAGAGGCGGACACCTGCTAATTTTGTTAGCAATCACTTCATTGGCGCTAAGAGATTGAGCTGAATCTCTCTGCTCTGCGTATACTCAAAACCACAAGTCACGCAATTTTACCCGTAGAATTCTAGATATGTCACTATTTCTATATATTTATGATCAAATATTTTCGTGAATTATGAAATTCGCTAACAAAACCAGCTGAAAATGTCAATAGAACTGTCCAGCGTAGGTGTTCATGTTGTTGTGCTTCCATTTTAGGACTCCCTATTATTTCCATTGTATCATGTAAACCAGAGGGATGAAGTAACAGTGAATTTTGAAAGAGAAACGATACACGAAGAATCTGATAAAAAAATGCTAAGTGAATTACAATCAAAATTACCTTCCACAAACAATAGAGGATGAAACTACTCTGAGAATAAATATACCAACGTGGTAAGAATTACGATCACATGAAATAATCATGCGAATATCTCAGTCCTGTATTAGATTAGCCACCGCTTAGCCGATTCAATCATAATGGTTCCCAATATGATGTCAGAATTCTATGAGGGAAATTTACGTCCTACTCTTGTCAGACAGCAAAAAACTAAACTTATATAGGGTTTCCTTCAGGTTATGACTAACTTCCAAATATATCATATCTCAAATTGGAGTAAACAACCTTAATTATCCATACTTTCAGTATGTAATTGCAGTTTGGATTAGCTGTTTTCTCCAGAGTTCATCTTCTACATCAGTTCTAATAGTCGCCTTGAAAGTATAGTTCCGATTGGAAAACAGTTAGAAACATGAAGTTCAGCAAACAGATAGTCACACTGTATCAGTGATAATGAAACAATCTTCTCTCAACTTCACAGGGTGTTTGTAAATAAACAATGGAAGTGTAACTGATCAACAAACACTGAATAGAATGAGTTGATGGGAAAATATGTTCTATTGTATTCAGAACAATAAACATGTTGATGTGATGCATGGTCGAATGAAAAATATTTGTGAAAATAAACAATTGTAGAGGACATAAACAATTTTGTGGAAAGAGGTACAAGTTTTTATAAAAGTGTTTATGGAACGACAACAACAAGACTCAATGTGATATCAAAAGTTTGAAAATATTCAGGGTTTTGTTTTCCACTTATCTGTTATCATTTTCACATCGCATCTTATTCAGATCCATTGTTTACATTTCTAGCTAAATGATAACCACTGTTTATTTTAGAGTTTTCTACGGATCATCTTTCAAGATGTATATACATGAGAAATTTGAGAGCTTAGTTCTCTCACATGCAGTGTAAACAAAGAATCAACTTGATCAGTGAGGCAGAAATAATTCAAACACTTAGCCATATGGTGTAAATATCAACAATACAATGTACTTTATCGGCCATTCAGTGTTTTGTTGTGAATGAAAATACACATTGAACTGATGCATAAACAACGAATTGTGGTGTGAATAGAATGAGTTGTTAGGGATATTTATCTTGTTGTTTCGTTAATGATAAACAGGTTGATGTGAGTGAGAAACGAGTTGAAATGATGTCAATAAGCAAAATTGGTGATGAGAATAAAAATTACACCACATAAACAAATGCACATGTTCATCTATGTGATAATTATGAAAATAACAATGATAGGTGAAGGTCAGTGTTGGAAATGTCAGAGATGGAATAAGTTTCATTTGTTAACAGAAATACAATGTAATTCAACGCACTTTCTTTTCAAATGATGAAACGTCTAGATATGTGAAAGCAACGCTTTAATCAACAGTGAAATGCTTTTGTGAGATAACTATACGACTGAAGTAAATGCAATGATTAGGCATAAAACTTCACTGTGAATTCGCTTCATAGTTTACACAGAAACAATCTAGAATTAGTTTCAAGTTGTTTTGTGAAAGCGGACTGTTACTACTACGGTTACTTTTCCGGCGAGCATCATTGTGCAATTCAAGGCATAAATAAGAACATGTAATCGTTTAAAAGTATACATAACATAACAAACTTGTTTGATTCCGATGAATACATATCAACTTGAACTAATCTATAGAACAGATCATTGAACGCAATTCACCGAAGTTCTCACATTCTGTTCACTTTGTGAGTTGATCATAATTAAATTATAACCCTAGACTTTGATATTACACCAGAACTTCAGTATGTTAATATGATTAAAAATTGATATCATATAATTACACATTCGATTTGACCCCCAAATATATGAAGTCAATCAGACTGGAAGTAAAAATTATCCACCATGCTACTGAACATCTATTTTCAATATACTTAACATCTGTGTGAATTAGATAAGATTGACTTATCAAAGCAATCTATTTATTCAAGTGATTTGAACAAATTGTTACTTATGGAATGTTAATGTTGCTAAACATTGATTATCACACGTTTATGAATAGACAGACGGTTTGCAGATA
>CALYCR020002451.1:0-33783 GCA_944470395.2 Schistosoma turkestanicum
GTAGAGGTGCTAATGAATCCAGAAGATTAGGATTTGAGAGAGCACAACGAATGGATGCACTTGCGCCATTGCTAACGATTCTAAGCCATGTCGTTCAACGTTTATAACCGTTGGTGACTTTCGTTTCGCTGACCCCCAACCAAGTAGCCTACATATACCAACATGACTCGGTCCACTTGTCAGTGACTTCATGGATTTCTGTCATGTTTTGGTCTGACCGCCACTATCTTTCTTCCAACGTATTCCTACACCACAAAACATAGCCCGTCGAGGCTGTCGGTAGTTTGGCATTCGCAACACATGTCCCAACCACCTCAACTGATGGTGTTTCATTACTTCATCTATTGATTTGCCATCCTTAACTAGTACTCGTTTCATAACAACAACATTGCTTACTCGGTTGTACCACGATACACGAGCAATGCTTCTAAGACATCTATGATCGAATACCAGTAACCTACGAATATCTTCTACTCTAAACGGTCATGTTTCGCATCAATATATCAGAACGAAGCTAACTGCTACTCAGTACAACCGTCCTTTGGTTGAAGAACGGATATCTCGCCTACGCCATAAGTGACGCAAGATGGCAAAAGTCATTCGAGCTTTCTGTATCCGTGCTGAGATTTCATCAGTCATCAAGTCATCAGCACTGATGAAACTCCCAAGACAAGTGAAGCAGTTAACACGCTCGACTACTTCAATCAACCCAATCTTCAAGCATTATTTCGTATTTCGGGGGGGGGGCGGAGAAACCGCATCCCGAACATGCTTGCATTGTTGCTTGTGCTAGTCAGAAGACTCTGCATTTTGTCAGCGTCTTCACCGAGTAGAACTATGTCATCGGCATATTCTAAGTCAATAAACAAGCCTTCAAATAGAAGATGTACTCCAGAAAAATCTGACGAGGTTAATGTTAACTATAGGAGTATGTAACGGTGGACCCAACTAGATGAAGCTGCCATCAGCCACTGATGGGGGGGGTTCAGTAGAGGACTGTCGCACGTTTTAGGACACATGTTTAGATTCAGATCATGTCCTAGTGCGAGCGCGTATTTGTTTGAAGCATACTGGACGTAGGAAACACCGTGGGAAAGCCTCCAACGGTTTTACGCAATGATAATAAAGCTACGGATATATTTCAGGAGCAACTAGAAAGGCAGTTAGGCAGCATATAAGCGATTCCAATCCGGAAGCAGGTTGGAATAATATCGAAAAGGCTGTGGAAACAGCAGTGATATCTGCTACTAAAGTAAACCATAAGGCTATAATGAAGCCGTGGAAATCCGTACCATCTACCGAACTGATGGATGCTCGAAAACTCACCCCTCCTGGCTCTGAGTGCGATGAGGAGCGGAGTCAGCTTAGGCGCAGGCTAACCAAAAGCCTACGCAATGATCGAGAACAGTGGTGGGTGGCGAAAGCGAGGGAGATGGAAAAAGCAGCGGAGATAGGCAACAGTAGGCAACTATTCAGCCTTGTCAGGGAAACTGGTATTAGGAACCCAAATGTGAGTGAGACTATTTCGGAAAAGAATGGTCTTATAATCCATTCTCAATCCAGATACTGGACCGATGAGCAGAACACTTCAGGGTTCAGTTGAACTAGCTTTCAGCCACCAGCACGGATACAGAAAGCTCGATATGCTTTTGCCAATTTACGCCGTTTATGGTGTAGGCGAGATATTCGTTTGCTGACCAAAGGACGGTTGTACTGCGCAACAGTTCACTCCGTTCTACATTATGGATGCGAAACATGGACGTTAAGAGTTGAAGATGTTCGTAGGTTACTAGTATTCGATCATAGATGTCTTAGAAGCATTGCTCGTGTATCGTGGTACAACCGAGTAAGCAATGTTGTTGTTAGGAAACGAGTACTAGGTAAGAATGGCAGATCAATAGATGAAGTAATGAAACACCATCAGTTGAGGTGGTTGGGACATGTGTTACGAATGCCTACCAATCAACTGCCTGGATGAGCTTCGCTTTGTGGTGTAGGAATAGGCAGCCAGACCAAAAGATGACAGAAATCCATGAAGTCACTGACAAGTGGACCGAGTCATGTTGGTATATGTAGGCTACTTGGTTGGGGGTCAGCGAAACGAAAGTCACCAACGGTTATAAACGTTGAACGACATGGCTTAGAATCGTTAGCAATGGCGCAAGTGCATCCATTCGTTGTGCTCTCTCAAATCCTAATCTTCTGGATTCATTAGCACCTCTACATTTGTCTTGCTAACATTATCTCACTGAATTATACTTCTTGAATAATATCTTCAAACCCTAGTCTTCCCATTTACCATTAATACCTCTACTATCTCTATCACTAT
Organism: Schistosoma turkestanicum; assembly: GCA_944470395.2. Classification (NCBI taxonomy): domain Eukaryota; kingdom Metazoa; phylum Platyhelminthes; class Trematoda; order Strigeidida; family Schistosomatidae; genus Schistosoma; species Schistosoma turkestanicum. The sequence goes on from CALYCR020002451.1 coordinate 2,330, forward strand.
TGAATTTGATTTGACATTTGCCTCTCTGTGCCAATGTGGTATGGCAACCTGAACTTATGTACATACGTACGAAGTTCTACGTTGCAACTGACTGATTGAGCTTTCAGCCACACTTCGGCTACCCACGATCTCCAGTCACACTGAATAGCTAATTGATGTAAGTCCCCCCATGTGTTTATGAAGTTGAGAAAGCGATAGGAAATCCGAAGCGAGGGCGAGCTGCAGGACCCAATAGACTGACCCCTGAGATATTGAAGAATGGTGGTCCAGTTTTAGCAGCTAGGTTGACTGAGATCTTAGGTAGAATCTGGGAAAAGGATGTAATGTCATCCGAGTGGTCTCATTCACTGACTGTCCCGATTTACAAAAAAGGACAAAAGTCTTCTTGTGACAATCACAGGGGAATAAGTCTGACGAATATAGTATCTAAAATATTGGCCTCAATAATACTTAGACGCTTAACAAAAACTCGTGAAGAGTGGACTAGAGGAAACCAGGCTGGTTTTCGACCTTGACGTGACTGTAAAGACCACACTTTCACACTCAGACAGGTAATGGAACACAGACACACATTTAGACGTCCTACAATAGTAGTGTTCCTGAACAATTTGGAAGCTATATTAGTAAAACTTATTCCTCTGTGATTGTCACAGGGGAATGCTGCCTAACTCCGTTGCTAGTTGCTCCTGAAAATATCCTTAGCTTTACTATTATTGCGTAAAACCCTGGGAGGCTTCCTAACGGTGTTACCTACGTCCAGTATACTTCAAACAAATACGCGCTTGCACTATGGCACCATCTAAATCTAAACACATGCCTCAGAACGAGCGACAGTCCTCGGTCGGGTCAGCAGTATAGGCATTCACCATTCAACAAAAACAACAATAACTAACTTCCCATCTTAACTACTTAAAACTTGCATTTCAACAAAACCATATCACTGTTTCAATGCCATTTCATATCTGCTACACCAAACAAGCATTATTAAAATGGATACTTACATCTCCGGCTCGCAGTTCAAACTTCAGTACCATTTGCAATAATCTTTCTTCAATCTGCAATAGATACAGCAATAGAAAGAAAGTTATTTCTTGTTACATAGTTGCCAAATAACACAACCAAAAACAATCGATTACCATATTCACAATAAGTCAGTCGGTTGCAACGTAGAACTTCGTACGTATGTACATAAGTTCAGGTTGCCATACCACATTGGCACAGAGAGGCAAATGTCAAATCAAATCCAATAGTGATAGAGATAGTAGAGGTATTAATGGTAAATGGGAAGACTAGGGTTTGAAGATATTATTCAAGAAGTATAATTCAGTGAGATAATGTTAGCAAGACAAATGTAGAGGTGCTAATGAATCCAGAAGATTAGGATTTGAGAGAGCACAACGAATGGATGCACTTGCGCCATTGCTAACGATTCTAAGCCATGTCGTTCAACGTTTATAACCGTTGGTGACTTTCGTTTCACTGACCTCAACCAAGTAGCCTACATATACCAACATGACTCGGTCCACTTGTCAGTGACTTCATGGGTTTCTGTCATGTTTTGGTCTGGCTGACTATTCCTACACCTCAAAGCGAAGCTCATCCAGGCAGTTGATTGGTAGGCATTCGTAACACATGTCCCAACCACCTCAACTGATGGTGTTTCATTACTTCATCTATTGATTTGCCATCCTTAACTAGTACTCGTTTCATAACGACAGCATTGCTTACTCAATTGTCCCACGATACACGAGCAATGCTTCTAAGACATCTATGACCGAATACCAGTAACCTACGAATATCTTCTACTCTAAACGGTCATGTTTCGCATCAATATATCAGAACGAAGCGAACTGCTACTCAGTACAACCGTCCTTTGGTTGAAGAACGGATATCTCGCCTACGCCATAAGTGACGCAAGATGGCAAAAGTCATTCGAGCTTTCTGTATCCGTGCTGAGATTTCATCAGTCATCAGCACTGATGAAACTCCCAAGACAAGTGAAGCGGTTAACACGCTCGACTACTTCACTCCCTATCACTAGTCCAGGTGCCGATGCACCGTGGAAACAGCAGTGATATCTGCTACTAAAGTAAACCATAAGGCTATAATGAAGCCGTGGAACTCCGTACCATCTACCGAACTGATGGATGCTCGAAAACTCACCCCTCCTGGCTCTGAGTGCGATGAGGAGCGTAGTCAGCTTAGGCGCAGGCTAACCGATGGCCTACGCAATGATCGAGAACAGTGGTGGGCCAATTTTTGGTATGTCAAGAATAAACGTATACAGGGTCCCGTTATCACGCTGTTTACTAAGTTCAACTTTAAAACAAATATTCACTGCAATCAATATGCAGTTGCACTTGTGGAAAACATTTAAGGCCACATTTCCCATTACCAGTGTTTCCACTAGGTTCACATCTATTCTATACAAAATACAGTAAGTGATGCACACACATGAAGTGATTTGAATTTGCCATTCAACAACATTAATTAACTACCAATCTCGATTGCTTCTACGTTGCATCTCAACATAACATCACTCAAACGATAGTTCTCTCGTGGGTCATTATGTTATTTACGAAAATTGAGTTTAGTCGCGATAACAGTTACACCACAAACTGACAGCATCTAATCAAGATTTTTGTCCATCATACTATATGAATGTTGGTGGTCGATCGATGGTGGTTGTAAAATAGATAACTTATATGTCTATAACGTAGGAAGGAATTTAGGTATAAATTCGTATGTGTGAATTTGTCTATTACACACTTGTTACTAACGCTTTACCAAAAACACAAAATAACTAGTAGTGTTTACCCTTATTACCTGTACGTCATTCCTGCGTTGCTCCATCCTAATCTCACTCCCACCGCTCCAGCACGAATATTTGCGTCTGCCGCGTCAGCTGAACAAACTAAATGTACAATATCCAAGCTCTTTTTCTCAAGCTATTCAAAACAAGTTGATTTATTCACTCTTCACCCTTGTTCTTTCGTTAGTTTTCAGTTGTTTGGTAGTGTCGAATGAATGGATTAAAGTTCACTTGATGGATATCTAGTCACTCGACCGTCTAACTCTAGTCATTCGGGAGTTGGTTGTGAGTTTGTATGTTCCTTGATCTGAATGAAAACGTTTTTTCTGAGCTGTAGGGTTTCCATATACCAGCATCTTTCAAAATTTCATGTCAGTCATCAGTAAGTTGCAACGTGGAGAATAATGAGTAAAAATTCTAGTACTAATGGGAAGACCTCAGAAGTCTGTTGATAAATAGATAAGTCAGTTACCTAACCAGTAGTGAAGATCGTGCGAGAGGAGTAAAGTGTAAACAAAGAGTGGTAAACAGAGCTAATAAGTGGGACAGATTGAGTTAGTGATCTGAGTGGAAGACGTAATTTTTCGAGGATTGCCTTGTGAGTAGTGGTGATGATGCATCGGTATGGTGCTCGCGTTAGGACTTTTCGACATGGCTAATATGTAACACGCCATAATTGGATCACCTCTGATTCTACTGTAACTCGGGTAGAGTAATCCCAAATGCTGTTGCTTATCTTCGTAAGGTTCATTCTTCAACCCTATCATCCATTTGGTTACTGTCTGTCAATTCAATGTCCATTATGCATTGCACGAGCTAGTGTAAGCAAATTCGATTCTCTACGCTTTCTTCGTTTTCTTTCGCTACTGTTCCAGGTCTTTTGTAGGCACTCCACGATCTACTGCTAGTTTATGAGTTTGTATGTGCTGTGATATGAATGAATACGTTTGTTTCAGGGCAGTCGGGTTTCTGGACACCAACAATATCAGGGCAGAATAACTAAGAAGTGGAACTTCGAAATGTCTATTTTTTAACGTTATTTCACTGTCGATTCTCCAATTTGTGTTAGATCATCCTGGTGCTCAATCAAATCCGGTTGGCTTCTAGTGGACCTTTAGATCTTTCCGTCGTCAGGGCAAAATCGATGCTAGCGAGAACTGGACCTTTGATGGTCCAGTTTAGGACTCTCGGTGTTCAGACTCGTCAACTTGCGTGCACTCTATTTTCCCTGGTACGAAACCTGCTTTATCTAAGGCAGTTTTAAGCCGAGAAAGGAGTTGATCTTTGAATCCGATTTCCTCAACTTTCACAATTACGAGAGCGTGAGGTACCTTGGTAAAGGCTTTTGCACAGTCTGAAAATATTAGATGCATCGATATTTTTCGGTTTCTGGTTTCCTTAATACCAAGTCAGGAGTATTATGCCTAATCCGTCAAGCATCATCCAGCACTAGGTTTATGTAGTACTCTGAAAGTACGATACCCGATTCAACTGATCAGGATTTCAAAAAACGCAAAGGGTGGATGCACCTGCTGTTACGTCCAGTTTTTTGCTCGTTGATCTTACGAAGCACGGTTGTCGAACTATTTGTAATTCACGGTCCCAAATTTCTAAACCAAGAACGAAACTCCAAAGTAGATACCAAAGTTTATTCCAAATCACAAATTCGACCAAAATACCGTATTACAAATAGACGACCAATGTCGTTCTAACAACAATAATTATAATAATTACAATTACCTTCTAATTTATTAGCTCTTGGAGCAAAAATCTGCAAACGAACAACAAAGAGAAACGGGAGTCCAAAATGTCCGCAAATAATAATTCAAACAAGTTCACAAGTTAAGTAAAACAAATGTACCCAAAAACAGTGAAATTAATGATATTTATACATGAAGGTTTTGATCAGCAAAATGTCTTCGTTTCTCTCGTAACACTCCCGACCAAAAGAACCTTGGTTCTTTTCACCGACAAAAATATATAACAACAATCCAAGTATGTGCATCACAAGCAATCAACAACAAACATTCAATATAAATTCTACACCGGCCCACAATATCCCTCTAAGCAAAACAAGCCCTTTCTAACACTTCAATTTACGGTTCATTCTCATCCCCTAATCCACACCGGAAGAACGTGTAGGACTTACAGCAGTACGCCTACCCGCCCTCCAACATGGATATGACCTATCAAACTATGAACCTGTACATTCCCATCAGGCCCTTGATCCCCCTATCTATCGTAGCATGACCTAACGGTAGTATAAACCTTATCCAATTAACCCACACGAATATGTACAACACGTCGTAAAACTGGTCATATCCTATCCAAAGACTACATTCTCTATCATGGGGACGAGTCGCCAATCCACCACCACTTGCTCCGATCAGCAGATACAATGAAGTCCGTGATGCTAACTTATCAACAGAAATTCTTGACCCATAGATAATATGCAAGGGTGGGATGTCCAATCTTGACATTTCATCGTCTCCAGAAGACTTTAAGTAGCATGACGTGGGATCAATATTTATCTTTCCATCTCCTGATACAAAGGAGGTTTGGTCAGTATTCGTCATCGTCGGTAACTCAGTTGTCACATCAGTGACATCCAGATTATTATCAACGTCATCATGATTCCGTTCTGTCAGACAAGTCGCGTCGATTCGGTGTGCATTAGCATCCGTTTCAGAGACACAAGACATATGCTCATCAATAGCATCGTCATCACACAACACTGTAGACTGGCTGTTACCATCAAACACTTTCTTCTCATCATCACTCGACTGACAGTCAACCGGAATAGGAACAGTTACAGCTGCACAACCTTGTGCATCTTCAATCAACTTAACCTTCGTGACGAGGTCCAATGACGTCGAAACACTAGGAGGCTCATTCGATGTAGTTGATAAACTAGTCACTATAAGTGGACTACTGACACTTTCTATCTCCTTATTATCACTGTCACTACTAAGGTTCTGATGGCTACTATTTCCATGGCTAGTCGTAGCATCCGAAAGAGCATGAGGTTTAGGCTTCTTAGTAATAGTAGCATCATGTTGTCTCCTAGGCTTCTTAGCCTTTACAGTACCACCATCACTTATCCTAGAATCTACTCTAGGTCCAGTTATATAATTTACCCCAACTGAAGTGTTCCGAAAATAAGCTTTATTCCGTTCAGACAATCCTGACTAGGCCTTATTCATATTTGCTGAACTCATTAACCTCTGATTACTCGAATCCAAATAACCATTCCAGGCTTTTCGAGCAGCTAAGAGGCTTTTATCATCACACACTTCGGATCCATCTTGATGCCTACACTTTTCACCCTTTTCTTTCTTTTCTACACTTAGAAAAGCCATCTTATCTGTTAAACAAACCGGCTTCTTGCTAGGACACGCATCAAGAGGCTTTACATCGTTACGGTCACATACTCGTCCTTCATCAGCGTATGCTTTCGTGATATAATTGACAACTCTCTTATCTTCTGAGCGTGCTTTAGGTAGAAACGAAAAATCCGAATGTCTCGCACGCAGACCACTAGTAGCTTCCGTATTATTTCCTGTTTTAGCCTGATAAGCTAATCTTCCAAACCCACTACTAGCTATCTTAGCACGAGACATAATAAATTCCGTCAATTCGTTAAAATTAGGCTCTCTCTCCTCTTCGTCCCACTTGATTCCTAGCTCTGCCCACTGGGCTTGCATTCGACGAGGTAAGAGCCTTACTATTCGTTCTAAAGTAGCCATAGAGTTAAGTTCAGCTGTACAATTTAACTGTTCTAAAGTTAAAGCAGCATTCTGCATTTTAATAGCCAAGTTCGTCAATAATTCAGGATCATTAAAATCTACATTCCCAGTTCTAAATAAATCCTCTAAGGTTTCCCGGGCTATTACATGCGACTGTCCAAAGAGCTGTTTTAAAATGGCCTTAGCTCTCTTATATCCTGCTTGTGGATCCATAATAATACAGCCTTCAATCGCATTTTTTGCTTTTCCCTTACAATAATGAATTAAATACAATAAACGCACTTGATCGTCTTTTATTCAGGGTTCTATAAACGTTTCGAATTGACGCATGAACCTAAAGTAGTCGCGAGACTTTCCATCAAAATATGAAAGTTCGACCTTAGGTAGTTCTAAACCCTCTATCGATGTCTTACGTATCTGATCGGTCTCTGGTACCTTAGAACTCTCACCTAATCCTGGTTCCTTAATGCCTGCCAAAGGTGACTTACAATAATAAGTATCAGACATAACATGTGGGTTACCCATAAAAAATTCATCATTAACGATTTTAGGCAAAACTGTATTATTAACCGTAGCACGTAACGTGTCCTTTAATTCATCAATACAATCGCATTTTGAGGCGTTAATTACCTTATTACGCGCAATATCACAATCCAAATACCTTTCGACCTTAGAATTTATCTCAGCTTTGTCTACTGACAGTTGGTTATCGTTTTCTATGAGCTTACATTCTCATTGGGCCATATCAACCTCCTTTTGAAGATCTACCATTTTCAGCTGCTTTTCTAACTCAAGTCTCTTCTCCAAATTCTTCTTCTTAATTAATGCCTTATCTAACTTCAATCTAGAAGTACTAAACTGAGATGAAGACTTGTTATTAAGACTAATATCATCAAGTTTATCATCATTAAAATCAGACATACCACAAACAGCTTTAGAAATTTTAACATCCATTTCGTCATTTTCCTTCAGCCTTTTGCTTCTAGTTTCCATTGTATGCTTTTGTTCGAAATCGATTACCAAGCAAATGTGAATTAATACCAACGTATTCGGCCAATAATAACAAAAATGTCCAAAAGTATCCAAATTATAACCAAAGAACCAAATTGAATAGTCCAAAGTATCCAACGACCAAATTAAAAGTAAGAAGAACTTTTGGACCCAAATTTCCAAAAGTTTTCAACGACCAAATTTGAATTGAAGAACCTCTGGAGCCAAACGACCATAAAAATCCAATATATGACGAAATTAAATTAGAAGAACTTTTGTTACGTCCAGTTTTTTGCTCGTTGATCTTACGAAGCACGGTTGTCGAACTATTTGTAATTCACGGTCCCAAATTTCTAAACCAAGAACGAAACTCCAAAGTAGATACCAAAGTTTATTCCAAATCACAAATTCGACCAAAATACCGTATTACAAATAGACGACCAATGTCGTTCTAACAACAATAATTATAATAATTACAATTACCTTCTAATTTATTAGCTCTTGGAGCAAAAATCTGCAAACGAACAACAAAGAGAAACGGGAGTCCAAAATGTCCGCAAATAATAATTCAAACAAGTTCACAAGTTAAGTAAAACAAATGTACCCAAAAACAGTGAAATTAATGATATTTATACATGAAGGTTTTGATCAGCAAAATGTCTTCGTTTCTCCCGTAACACCTGCACCACTGCAAAAGATTTCGGGCCATGAGATTCAAGGTGTTTATTAGTCGATGATTTTCAACATTCGCTGCAGACCCAGATTTATTTATGAGGAGGATATGTGTAGTCTTTCAGTTATTAGGGTAACACTCTGTGGAGAGTGATATAATAAATAGTTTGAGAAGAATAACACAAAGATCATTGCTACCATTTTTCAGCATGCTGGTTGGGATACCATCTGGTCCTTCAGTGCTTCAGTGTACTAATCGCCTTGAAAATGTTCTGTACACTAACGAAAACACTGGCGATTTCACAAGAAGGAACTTGGGTCAGGTGTGATTTATTTGTTGGTATTTCGTTCGTTAATACAGCACAAAACGTTGTTTTAGCAGCTCTGCGATGTTTTTGCGGTCTGCGTACACTCGCTTGTCCTTAGTAATTTTGCTCCTTCCTTCCTCTTTAGAGCATTCAAGTTTATTCCGAAGGAGTTTCATGAGTGCAGAGGATTCATTGATCAGCTGAACAGCACGCTTTTCATGTGCAATTGCATTTTTAGTACGCCTTATTTGAATACGGAAACTATGAATATGCTGACTGAGACAGCTTCCGGTTTCTAATTCATCACTCCGACTGGACCGCCTTATTTTCTAGTCTTGAACTCTCTGATGCATTACATATATTCAATGTCACCATTAAATCTGCTCTAGACACTACTATCTTAGTCAAAACATCTTTCAAAACAGTTACTCCTTATATCAACTCTAATGTTAGGGCTAAACTACGTCAACTAAAACGGGCATATTGCAAATTTAAGGACTACCGAATCTTGTACCAAATTTACGCTATACTTGAAGGTGTGAAAAACCAACATGAAGTGCGTAAGCGAATAGAAGAAAACACTGCTCGCGTCACTACATGAAAGTCCCAAATCCTCTGTCGTTTGCTTAACGAACGCATAAAAATGACTCAAACCGCAAAATTCATTCTATACTACATGATGGACAGACATATTATGGCGAAACTGTTATTTGTGAACTGTTTAGTACATGGTTCTATCTCAACAAGAAAACATCTTTTATTCCTAATACTAACATGAACTGTAGCAGTAACAATAGTCCAATCTAGTGGAGACAATGGTGATGCCCCCTAGCGACTTCCTCATCTGTTCTTTGGGAGTCATCAGTTAACTCTGACGAACAACACTTATTATTTCCTACCTCACATGTTTCTCTCACCATGCCTGTCTCTGAATACCTTTCTCCCTCTAACTATATCGCTCCCAAACTAACTGATCATTACAATCAAGCCTATATTCCTACTTCCAGCCCTTCTTTAGAACACACACCATACAACCCTCCAGATGCCCATCGTGCATCCCTGAAAGATGAGTATTCGTCCTATGTTACACTAATGCTAATTAATTCCCGATCTGTTATCAATAAGATTACCCACTTACGCTCTCTTGTACTTCTAAACAATCCTTCCATTGTCCTGATTACTGAAAGCTGGTTGTCCTCCGATGTCCCTGACTCATACCTTCTAATAGACTCTTATGAACTCTTTCGCGGTGACCGAGGATCTAAAAAGGGTGGTGGTTGCCTCATCTATGTATCTAGAGACATCAAAGCAGAAATGTTTTATGATACTGTTCTTAATCAAGTGCCTGATTCGATATGGCTGACTGTGCACGCCCATGAATGTAAAATACTGGTTGGATGCATATATCGAGCTCCAAACACTCGTCGATCGGTTGACGTTGCTATTGGTGAGTGGTTTGCCAGGGCTGCCTGTCTTAAATTCACCTGCAAAATTATTTGTGGTGACTTCAACCTCCCTGGAATCAACTGGCGGACACATTCCGGTCCACTACGATTTGATAGCTTACTTGGTCCCCTAGACACACACGGATGGCAACAACATGTGTACCTGCCTACTAGGAACCACAATATCCTCGATTTGGTATTTTGTCACGATGTCACCCCGACATCTGTGTCTGTCTGCGAAACGTTTCACAACAGTGACCATAAAATTGTCCTCTGCACCCTTCCGTTTTTTGCTAAATGTGACAAACCTAAAACAGTAAACCGTTTTCAATACAGAGACTATAAACATGCTGACTGGGACAGCTTTCGGTTTCTAATTCAGCACTCCTACTGGACTGAGTTTTTTTCTTGTCTTGAACTTCCTGATGCATTACATATATTCAACGTCACCATCAAATCTGCTCTAGACACGACTATCCCACTCAAAACGTCTTTCAAAACAGTTACTCCTTATATCACCTACAAAGCTAGGGCTAAACTACGTCAACTAAAACGGGCGTATTGCAAATCTAAGGACTTCAGCATCCTGTACCAAATTTACGCTTTACTTGACGGTGTTAAACATCAACATGAAGTGCGTAGGCAAATCGAAGAAAATAATGCTCTCGCTACTGAGTGTATGTCCCAAAACCTCTGTCGTTTGCTTAAAAAACGCATAAAAAAGGAGTCAGATCGAAAAATTCATTATATACTACATGATGGACAGACTTATTATGACGAAGCTGTTATTTGCGAACTGTTTAGTACACGGTTCTCCCTCAATCTGAACACATCTCCTACCCCTGATACTAACACTAACTGTAGCAGCATGCATAATCTTTGTACCATCAAATTTGATCTTAATAATATTCAAGCGGCAATTAAAACCCTTAAACCCAGTGGCAGCTGTGGTGCGGATGAGATACCTTCCATACTTTTTAAAATGGCAGGACCGAACCTTTCAGCGCTGTTGCTTAAAATTTTTACCTTATCCCTTGAGTCTGGTACATACGCCGTATCGTGGAAGCTGACTCATATTGTCCCAGTACATAAATCTGGACCGAAAGACTTAGTCCAAAACTACAGACCGGTTAATATCACTCCAGTTATATCACGTGTGATGGAGAAAGTGATAAAAGATCAACTATCTGATCACTTATTCAGGGAAGGTCACATTGACCCCTCTCAATATGGCTTCATTAGAACTAGGTCATGCACCACATGTCTTTTAGATTTCTTCAATGAGGTTACCAGCATACGCGATCAAAAGCAACTAGTAATCGTGTTGTATTTTGATATCAAAAAGGCTTTCGATAAGGTACCTCACAGTCTCTTAATCAAAAGACTTCAGTCCGTCGGTATTAGTGGCCACCTGTTGCAATGGATTAGGTCGTTTCGCACAGATAGATATCAGATTACCAAAATCAACTCACATACATCTACACCTCGACCAATTACCAGTGGTCTTGTGCAGGGCAGTGTTTTGGGTCCACTACTTTTCATAATCTACATCAACAGCATATGCAGTTGTTTCAACACTGGTAAAACCTACCTCTATGCGGATGACCCAAAAGTGATTTATCAAACTAGCAAATCTGACTTAGGAAACTTGTTGCACACAATCCAGCACGAACTCAATACTGTAGATGTCTGGTGTAAGCAATGGAACCTTGAACTTAATACTGAGAAGTGTGGCTGGATGTGTTTCGGAGACACGTCTCCCAAATTAGATCTCATTCTCAACAGGAATGTATTGCCCAAACTCACATCCGTAACTGATCTTGGAGTGCATTATTCGCACAACCTTAACTTCTCCGAACATATCTCCAATAAAGTTTCTCGAATGAGAAGAATGCTTGGTTTCATCTTTCGTAACTTCCTTCATAGAGAATCCAGAACAATTCTCTATAAAACATGCGTAAGACCTATTGCTGAATACTGCTCTTTCTTATTTTCTAACGTACGCCTGTCTGATATGTTGAAGCTTGAAGGAATACAAAGGAATTTTACTCGTAAAGTCCTAAATCATAGCTCACCCATTGACTATCCAACCCGATGTATTGAACTCGGGCTCGATCCATTATGGAAAAGAAGGCTTAAGTCCAATCTGATCCTTTACTTTAAACTCCTGCACAAGCTCACATATTCCTCCTGCAGTTTAGTCCTCATCCATGGCCCTTGTACACATAACCTTCGAGATAAAGTATCTACGGTCAAACTTGAGAAGTATAGATCCAAAACTTGAGAAAACTTCTTCCTCACTAAGTATGCACTTATATGGAATAGGCTTCCCTCTAAAATACGCATGGCAAGTGGGTTACATGAGTTTGTTCAACTTCTGAATGATGCTGTCAGTTGCACTGACTCTTCTGCGCTCGTGAACTCACTCGCACCCTGCTTTCATATTAATAGCTCTGCATACACTTTAAACACAATGAACTCAGTGCTGCGTCTTATTTAGTTATTTTTACACTTCCAAGTAGCAGTAATTTTTCTAGTTGAATATAAATCTCTTTAGTTTTTATTTGAAATAGACAGGTTACTCTACTAACTGGGTCGATCGACACTGTTCAACTGTAAACTGGTTGATTAGAATGCACTCTACTCTCCTGGGCGCAACCTTATCAACACTTACAACTGTGTGAGTTTCACATTGCCTATTATCAATTATACTGTTCTCACTTACACGCTGTTGACTTACCTTGGCCCCTTAGTGTTATCTATTGCTCCGCTTTTAACCGCGATACTCTTTATATCTCCTGCTTAGCTAGTTAAGTACATCTTCCCCACTACATTCAAAATGCTTATATCTTGTTTGAAAATTCTTACTATTTCTCCATAACTGTTAACTGTATAGCATTGATGCCTAACCAATAGTTCATAAGTTGTAATAGCCAGACGAGTTCGTGAAAGGAACTTGCAGAAATAGTGTTTCTCAACAGAATGCGAGACATAGAACACCAAGTAGAACTCAATAGATTCTTTTAAACATTTAACATGAGCCTAACAACACAAAAGGAGGGAGGGTGGAGTTACTGACCAGCAAACATTGATGGTGTGGGCGATAACTTCAAACCACCCATGTTTGTGGGGCAGAACATTTTGTTTGCTTTCGGCTCTTTAGATTGATGAGACGACTAATCAGTAACACTGAGGTTGCTCTTATACGCTTGCTACTTCTGCGGTTCATGTTTTCAAAACTATGCTGAGGTCGCTATTCTGTCGAGACACCCGCAACATTCTTACTCAGGCGCTAACAGTATGACTTAGAGGTTGGCATTCAATAATAAAGAAAAAAAACAGTTAGACAGTGCGAGATTTTATTCGTCAAATTTTTATTTTTACAAACTCTACTCTTTCCACTAGAATTTCGATTTCAACGTACATAAATCCAGCTTCTTACTTCGACTTCTCTTCTGTCCACCTGACACTGCACAACTCTCCCTTCTTTTTGCTGTACTCCTTTATCTGTGCGTTATATTCTTATATTCCCATAATTTACTTTAATTTAAGTGGTCGGTATGAATTTTATCTTGACTTACTACTGTATTGACTACTTTAACATGACAGGTTAAGTAGTGCTTTGGTTATATATATACCCTTGCCACACTGCTGCCTTTTTCTCTCTCTCATCTCCTTTTCAGAACCCCATTCACGGTGGGAAATCCTTGGCGACTCTAGGGAACATGCACCCTGGGTACATGACTGTCTGGATCACAGCTCGTATCAATCGCGTTCCATATGACCTTTCCCAACAAATTCACTATTGATCTCGGCAAATCGCCAAAAGAACCTATTGTGCACCTTCGTTCCTTATTTGTACTCTACTATTGAAAATGAGGCTGTACAATACTGTTTCTGTCAGTGAAATGGTGTAAATATGCAATCAGAAACTGACTCCTATACTTAATTTAACTGCTATAACTTTACAGTAATTGTGAAAGCATTTGTGACAATTTGATCTAGCCTGTAAACTGGCGTGACTCTTGTAACGTAGTTATTTGGGAAATGTGTTCGTAGTTGTTTCCACAAGTGCAACTGCATTTAGATTGCAGTAAATATTTGTTTCAGATTTGTGCGTTTGATGTAGCATCTGTATTGATCATTTAGAACAGTTTACACACTTGTTTTGAGTTGTCATTTGACGACACGGTGATCAGACTTGAACTAGGGACGTGATTGTTGTGTGTGACACTCTTCATTATTTATTCGTTTATTCATTGACGTTTTTACGATGAGAAACTTAAATTCATGGACAACAGAGGCTGCAAACTTCCTCCTCACAAAACGAAAACCCAGATGAACCGAACCCCTAGACAAGTATGAGGTCGGTTCCCCGAAACATTGTACCAGTGTAGGCACCATTATGGTTTGAATTCAGGTATATTTCACGTGTGATGTTGAATTAGAAATTTTATTCAGGATTTACAAACTGTTAAGCTAATTACCTGTTTAAACCGCATATTCCAAGTAACAGATATTGAATACCATTGAAACAGTGATACAGTTTGGTTGATATGGAAGTAGGAAGTAATACTGAAAGGAGGCTGAGAGGAGGCGCGTACATTGAAGGTTTTACATTTTATTTTGTCATTTAAGTTTTCCGATCGTTTTACTCTAGTGAAACGTAATATATAAAACAGTCTCTTACAACCACTCCTATGTTATTGATATTATATGTATATAGGCCGAAGTCTCTGGCATCATAATTACAAACAGACATTGTGCTTACAGTAACAAAATTCTGCTTACCAATAACTCCACAAACATGTCACGTTTATCAAAAGAACACTTGCATTCACCTGTCAAATATAACACGTGTAAAATATTCAAATCAGCTACTAAAATCGATAAAATCAAACGTAGGAACAGCGTTCCATCCGTGTCTTATTCTGATCTTCCTACCGGCTCAATAGGATCTTACTGTGAACTTGAAAACGACATCTATTTACCTTGTAACCCGCTCGTTGATATAAATACAATTAACTTCCTTCCCAGTGACTTGACACCATCCACTACTACATGTGTTTTATCTGAAATAGATTCCTGTGAGCACTTGTTAGAAAGTATGACTGGTCTTAAACACTTGATGAGCCTGCAAGCGGATCAAGTTTACAGCAATTCACAAAATGTCTGAAGGACATTTCGCCATAGCAAAATCCGGTACTGTTGATCGAGACTGTTCTCTCTCTGATATGTTCATTAACTCAGATGACTTTACGCAGAGTGAGCAACCGCAAAACCGAAATAGTAATTGACCATCAAAGGAATTCAATGCATGCAGAATGCCATTGTTGACAACGTACAAGACAGTGCTAGTCTAAAGTCTGTTGAAATCACTCTCTTTAAAGAGTGTGCATTGGCCCACTCTCGGTGCTTAGTATGCAGGCTACGCAAAGTTCACACTAAATTTTCCAGTCCCATTCTTTTTCAGTTTAGTACTGTCGTGGAGACCAATCACTTGATTATTAGTCAGTCACTCCTTAGAAACATTTCACTATCTAAGGAGATTAGAATTACCACAGATAAAACTACCGTGGTATTTAATTTGAAGGCCTTGTTTTGGAAAATCCCTCTATGTATATATATTTGTGTTCATCAGTATTTTTTGCAGTAGAGTAGTTTGTCCAGTCAATGCATCTGAGGCAGTTACGGAAGTTTGACCCATCAATCCTACGAAAGTTCCTACGAAGTGTAGTGGATTCATGCTTTATAGTTTTAGCTCCTATATCAAGGCTGCATATGACCATATGACCATATAAGTTTGTCATGCCATCTCCACAATCGCTAGCTGGGAACTTTTTTCCAACATATACAGTGTGAGGTATGAGATTGCTGATGAAAACCAAATCTAATGTATTTTGATTTCTGGTTGAGCCATTAACATGTCCAGTCCACTCTCCAAGCTCTAAGCATTCAATAAATGATTCGAATCGTTTAGGTGCTTTGATTGGGAACCAAGTGATTTTAAGCATGTTGAAGTCCCAACAAATAGCCTTGCTTGTGAACGATAGGGATGAAACAAATGTGAATACTTCTGACAATAATGCTAGATCTCCTGTTGGTGCATTAGGCTGTCGGGAGACATAGCCGAACAATAAGGAAACGGCATTTGACGGTTTCAGAACGATCCACACACAGTCTGGCAATCTATTTAGTTCCGACATATCACATAAGAGCGAGTTTAGGCTAGAGTGGGTATAAATAAGGCATCCTCCACCTCTTCCTTGTAACCTATCACTTCGAAACAGATCATAGCTTTCAAGAGATACAGTAAGATCAGAAATATTACTACAGGTCCATGCCTCAGTTATCATAATAACTGATGGTTGGCAGATAGTAGCAAACATGACTAGATCTGTCTTTTTATTACGAATTGAACGAGCAATAATAAGACATATATTAAACAGATGTCCCTCTAAGCTAAAATAGTTTAGGGTATCTTGGGTAAAGGAGTTACTATGACCTACGTGAGTGTGGTATGAGGAGTTAGGGGGGACATGTTAAGTAAATTACTGAAATTTACAGGAGGGGTTGTTAGCCCGGGGGAAAGGGGGAGAATGTTGTCTGTTTGAGATTGTGCGAGGAGAGTGTTTTTATGTTCTGTATGTGGTATGAAATGACTTGAGCTATATGTCGCGCAAGAGGTACCACAAGTGGCTGTATCCCGAAAAAATTTTGATTCGGCTCGCATTGCATTTCGCCACCGTTTCTTGTAATGTCTTGATGACACAGCTCGTTACTAAGTCTACATTTATACGGGATGGTTTTACCTTGAGGAGGGTTAGCCATAAACGAGTGCCAGTTATTATGGCCTTTTCTAAATTTGCGGGTCATGTTTCCCAGCTGGCTTGGTAGAGCAGGATGCATAGAGTTTTCATTCTCAGCATTTTTGCGTATAAAAGCCCGGGTCTTTAGGATGGAGTGAGGGGTGAAAAATCTTCCATTTCCACTTTCACTAATAGTTCTAAGATTAGGTGGTTAGGCAGTGCACCTAGCTCTTGGATAATAATTATTTGTGCGCATGTTCAGATATTGGTCTGACGTGTTCCTAATATTATCAGTCTTACAACTTAGAGAGGCTAGGGGCACATCACATGACATTAAAGGAGTGAACCTGTTCATCGTAGTTGGGAAAGTCGATAGCGATTGAGTTTGAATTCTACCTGCTTTTTACTTGAGACCCAAGATTTATTCGGTTCACTCTTCTTAGTTAAAGGCGGAGAATGTTTTGGTCCCCTGAACGTGTTTTTCAAAAACACGTCAGTTTCTATCGTATTCTCTCGTGCAATATATTTTGGGGTTGGATTCTTAATTTTATTAGTTTTACCTGGAACTGTGTTGTTTTTCGGGACATTTTCAGTCAGGTTAACGTTCAAACAGCTGGGATTAAAACTGCAAGGGTCGTTCGATTTCTTGGTGACAGAGGGCATCCGTACTTTGTTAGAAGGATTACAGTCCAGAGGCTTATCAAGATCTACATCGTGTTATGGTCTGACTGACTTTTTCTGTTCGATATATTGGTACTTTATTTGATCCCATTTTGGGACTTTATCATTTGTATCGTGCCATTATTTCTATATCTTGTACTTATATTGAAGTTTCTCTGTTTCCTTCTGAACTGTGAATGTGTTGTTTAAAGTTGATACTTAATATGGCTACAGCCAATTTTGGATTTGATACTCTAGCAGCTGCTTGTTGATACTGACTGGAAGCACTCATTCTCCCAGCATCGGAACTTATTGTTAGAATTAGAAAGTCGAAGGTGTAATATTGTTTTGGTAATTGTTTGTATTTTCCTTTTTGATTGAATATAGAACCGTTCTTTTCCAGAATTTATATTTGTGGACTTGGACTGGGTAAGACGCGTGTTGACCTGCACCTTCCGCTTTCAGAGCACTGAGAGAGTAATAAATATTTCTACAACTACAATACAACACCGAATTACCAATGAACTTTCAACTATGCCAGCAAACTCGTGCACTAGTAAAAGCTATGGTCACGAATGTCACATTAGCCCTACAGTACCTACCTGCCTCCCCCATAAACGGAGAACTGATCCAAAGTGACTACTAGTCCAAAGACCTGTCTCCTGAAAAAAAGTGCTGCAACTTGTTTTGTAGTCAAAAGCCCAACTACATGAAAACCACAAGTCAGTCGCTCCTCTGTGATATACAAACATTGCCCTAAAGATAAAAGGACAGATCTAGTGGTTCGAATTTTTCACCTGAAACAGATATTGTGCTTACAGTAACAAACTTCTGCTTACCAATAACTCCACAAACATGTCACTTTTATCAAAAGAACACTTGCATTCACCTGTCAAATATAACACGTGTAAAATATTCAAATCAGCTACTAAAATCGATAAAATCAAACGTAGGAACAGCGTTCCATCCGTGTCTTATCAAATTTGATGGTACGAAGATTATGCATACTGCTACAGTTAGTGTTAGTATCGGGGGTAGGAGATGTGTTCAGATTGAGGGAGAACCATGTACTAAACAGTTCGCAAATAACAGCTTCGTCATAATAAATCTGTCCATCTTGTAGTATATAATGAATTTTGCGATCTTAGTCCTTTTTTATGCGTTTGTTAAGCAAACGACAGAGGTTTTGGGACCTACACACAGTAGCGAGAGCATTATTTTCTTCGATTTGCCTACGCACTTCATGTTGATATTTCACACCTTCAAGTGTGTGTGTGTGTTTGGAGCTCGATATATGCATCCAACCAGTATTTCACATTCGTGGGCGTGCACAGTCAGCCATATCGAATCAGGCACTTGATTAAGAACAGTATCATAAAACATTTCTGCTTTGATGTCTCTAGATACATAGATGAGGCAACCACCACCCTTTTTAGATCCTCGGTCACCGCGAAAGAGTTCATAAGAGTCTATTAGAAGGGACATCGGAGGACAACCAGCTTTCAGTAATCAGGACAATGGAAGGATTGTTTAGAATAACCAGAGTGCGTAAGTAGATAATCTTATTCATAACAGATCGGGAATTAATTAGCATTAGTGTAACATAGGACGAATACTCATCTTTCAGGCATGCACATTGTTATGATCAGTTAATTTGGGAGCGATATAGTTAGAGGGAGAAAGGTATTCAGAGACAGGCATGGTGAGAGGAACATGCGAGGTAGGAAATGATAAGTGTTGTTCGTCAGAGTTAACTGATGACTCCCAAAGAACAGATGAGGAAGTCGCTAGGGGGCATAAGGGTGGATCGTTTCGTTAGTCCATTGGATAAGGTATAGTGGAGTTAGTCAAATCTTTGGACAATGTGAAAGGTGGTTTGACAAAAGGACCAGACATAAAGGTATTACAGCTAGAAGGGGAAGACAGCGTCAAAGATCGATTGTCATCCATTACATCACAGAATGCAAAGCATGACTTGAAGGAGGAGGAAATATCGCCGACGTTTTTGGCATCATAATTTCAAACAGACATTGTGCTTATAGTAACAAAATTCTGCTTACCAATAACTCCACAAACATGTCACGTTAACCAAAAAAACACTTGATTTCACCTGTGAACATAACACGCGTAAAATATCCAAATCCACTACTAAAATCGATAAATTCAAACGTAGGAACAGCGTTCCATCCGTGTCTTATTCTGATCTTCCTACCGGCTCAATAGGATCTTACTGTGAACTTGAAAACGACATCTATTTACCTTGTAACCCGCTCGTTGATATAAATACAATTAACTTCCTTCCCAGTGACTTGACACCATCCACTACTACATGTGTTTTATCTGAAATAGATTCCTGTGAGCACTTGTTAGAAAGTATGACTGGTCTTAAACACTTGATGAGCCTGCAAGCGGATTGTAATTGTATTTCTATCGTGACAGTTCAATTCGATTCCAATAGACGTGTGTAGGACGCATTTCCCGATTTGTAATATAAAAGCACAATAATTCTAGGGGAAAATGGTCTATTAATAAATGACAAATGGAAATACAAATAATACCTAAAGAAAATTACGTCTTCCAATTCAAAATTACTCTGAACGAGTATCAATGTTCCGAGGTCTAGGTGAACTCCTATACTGCACGATGTCGAATCCAAAAATGTGGCGGTAGCCATATTATATCAATTTTAAACAACATATGTACAGTTCAGAAGCAAACATAAAAACTTCAATATAAGTACAAAATTATGAAAGAATAACAATATACAATGATAAAATCTCAAATTGGGATCAAATAAATTACCAAAAATGTCAACAGAAAAAGTCCGTCATGTGATAACAAAAATATGTAAACATGGAGGGATTTTCCAAAACACAAAACATTCAAAAAGGATTCTACACGGATCAAGTTTACAGCAATTCACAAAATGTCTGAAGGACATTTCGCCATAGCAAAATCCGGTACTGTTGATCGAGACTGTTCTCTCTCTGATATGTTCATTAACGCAGATGACTTCACGCAGAGTGAGCAACCGCAAAACCGAAATAGTAATTGACCATCAAAGGAATTCAATGCATGCAGAATGCCATTGTTGACAACGTACAAGACAGTGCTAGTCTAAAGTCTGTTGAAATCACTCTCTTTAAAGAGTGTGCATTGGCCCACTCTCGGTGCTTAGTATGCAGGCTACGCAAAGTTCACACTAAATTTTCCAGTCCCATTCTTTTTCAGTTTAGTACTGACGTGGAGACCAATCACTTGATTATTAGTCAGTCACTCCTTAGAAACATTTCACTATCTAAGGAGATTAGAATTACCCCGTAAAATTTAATTTCACAATGAGCATTGATGCAGGAAAAAATTGCCTTATATTATTGAATATCCTTGTCATGGTGTCGCGTAATCATCTTGTAGTGACTGATTTCGTTGGTAGCACATATTACTGGTATCAATTTTCTTTTCGCCTTGTCAATAATTTCTCGCTTTCATTCATCCGTGTGCTTGCCTCTCACGCTTTTTTATTTCAGCTGTATTTTGTCTGATCGTACAATATAATTTATTCTAATTCTAATTGAATCCGCTCACTAGCCTACTCCATTCCACCACTACATTTCACGAATTCGGTTGCCAGTGTGTTTGCCTTAATGTGTGCATTTTTGCCTGCTAGCCAATATGTGATGTATCACGAATAAACGTATTCAGTGCTCTCGTGTTGCCTTCCGAACTTTAAACATGAGGCGCAATTCCGCGAACTTTGACGTCGCGCGAAATGTAAGCACAGTCAGAATGCGTCGAAAATCATAAGTGAAAAATCGAGTGAAATAATGTCTGCGAATACACAACACACACTTCTAAAGTGGTTTACATCCAACTTCCATCTCAACAAATCATTATCACTGCTTCCATTCCGTTTCATATCTGTTATACGGAACACGTTATTAAAAACGTTATTGGGTTAAATTATGTGCAAACAGTCGAATACATAAATGTTTACGAATAACGCAGCAACATCATTTCAAATTTATTCGAATCTATTCTTACATCAGTGATGATTTGTTCAGTCGATGTTGTTTCACACTCTCTCTCTTTCTCGAGAGAGAAATGTCAGTAGATCGCGCAATAGTTGAGCGCTGATGCAAGAAACAATTGTAACATTTCACGGTATATTCGTGTCGTGTTGTTGCCCAATAACGCTGTGTTGACTGATTTCGTTTGTCGCTCAGATGACTTCTCCAACTTGTCTTTCGACCTTGTCAATAAATCGTCGCATCCATTCGTCCATGTGCTTGCCGTTCTCGCTAATAACATGTGTGCTCTATTTTCGTCTGATCAAACAATATGAGTGATGCCATATCCACTTGAATTGGCTCACCAGCCTTCTCCATTCTGCTACATTCATGCAATCACGAATTCACGAATTCGCTCGCCAGTGCGTTCGCCCTAATTTGTGCATGTTTGTTCTGCTGACCAATTCGTGATGTATCACGAATAAACGTATTCAGTGCTCTCGTGTTGCCTTCCGAACTTTAAACATGAGGCGCAATTCCGCGAACTTTGACGTCGCGCGAAATGTAAGCACAGTCAGAATACGTCGAAAATCATAAGTGAAAAATCGAGTGAAATAATGTCTGCGAATACACAACACACACTTCTAAAGTGGTTTACATCCAACTTCCATCTCAACAAATCATTATCACTGCTTCCATTCCGTTTCATATCTGTTATACGGAACACGTTATTAAAAACGTTATTGGGTTAAATTATGTGCAAACAGTCGAATACATAAATGTTTACGAATAACGCAGCAACATCATTTCAAATTTATTCGAATCTATTCTTACATCAGTGATGATTTGTTCAGTCGATGTTGTTTCACACTCTCTCTCTTTCTCGAGAGAGAAATGTCAGTAGATCGCGCAATAGTTGAGCGCTGATGCAGGAAACAATTGTAACATTTCACGGTATATTCGTGTCGTGTTGTTGCCCAATAACGCTGTGTTGACTGATTTCGTTTGTCGCTCAGATGACTTCTCCAACTTGTCTTTCGACCTTGTCAATAAATCGTCGCATCCATTCGTCCATGTGCTTGCCGTTCTCGCTAATAACATGTGTGCTCTATTTTCGTCTGATCAAACAATATGAGTGATGCCATATCCACTTGAATTGGCTCACCAGCCTTCTCCATTCTGCTACATTCATGCAATCACGAATTCACGAATTCGCTCGCCAGTGCGTTCGCCCTAATTTGTGCATGTTTGTTCTGCTGACCAATTCGTGATGTATCACGAATAAACGTATTCAGTGCTCTCGTGTTGCCTTCCGAACTTTAAACATGAGGCGCAATTCCGCGAACTTTGACGTCGCGCGAAATGTAAGCACAGTCAGAATACGTCGAAAATCATAAGTGAAAAATCGAGTGAAATAATGTCTGCGAATACACAACACACACTTCTAAAGTGGTTTACATCCAACTTCCATCTCAACAAATCATTATCACTGCTTCCATTCCGTTTCATATCTGTTATACGGAACACGTTATTAAAAACGTTATTGGGTTAAATTATGTGCAAACAGTCGAATACATAAATGTTTACGAATAACGCAGCAACATCATTTCAAATCTATTCGAATCTATTCTTACATCAGTGATGATGTGTTCAGTCGATGTTGTTTCACACTCTCTCTCTTTCTCGAGAGAGAAATGTCAGTAGATCGCGCAATAGTTGAGCGCTGATGCAGGAAACAATTGTAACATTTCACGGTATATTCGTGTCGTGTTGTTGCCCAATAACGCTGTGTTGACTGATTTCGTTTGTAGCTCAGATGACTTCTCCAACTTGTCTTTCGACCTTGTCAATAAATCGTCGCTTCCATTCGTCCATGTGCTTGCCGTTCTCGCTTATTTCATGTGTAGTTGGATTTTCTACCGTAGCAGTTCAATTCGATTGCAATAGACGTATGTTTTACGCACCCTCCTTTATTCGAATTTCAAAACACAATAATTTTAGGAGAAAGTCGCTAACGAGTTTTACGTCTTCCAATTCAAAATTACTCTGAATGAGTATCAAGGTTCCGGAGACTAGGTGAACTCGTATACCACACGATATCAAATCCAAAAATGTGGCTGTAGCCATATTATATCAAAATCAAACAACATATGTACAGTTCAGAAGCAAACATAAAAACTTCAATATAAGTACAAAATATAGAAATAATAACAATATACAATGATAAAATCTCAAATTGGAATCAAAAAATACCAAAATGTCAACAGAAAGAGTCCGTCATGTCATAACAAATATATATAAACATGGAGAGATTTTACAAAAAAAAAACATTCAAAAAAGATTCTTACATCAGTGACGATTTGTTCAGTCGATGTTGTTTCACACTCTCTCTAGAAAAAATTCAATAGATAAAGCAACAGTTGACGATTGGCTCAAACAACAATTGCATTATTCTATTATAAATTGTTGTCATAGTTTCGCCTAATAACACTGCGGTGACTGATTCGGTTTGTAGCTCAGACCACTTGTCCCACTAATCTTTAGACCTTGTCCATAATTCGTCGCCTTCATTCGTCCATGTGCTTGCGTATCCCGCCTAATACATGTCAGCTGTATTTGTGTCTGACCATACAATATTGGTGATGCTATATCTATTTAAATCTGCTCACTGGCCTACTCCATTCCACTGCATTCATGCAATCACGAATTCATGAATTCGCTCGCCAGTGTGTTTGCCCTAATCTGTGCATTTTTGGTATGCTGGTCAATTTGTGATGCGTCAAGGATAAACGAATTCAGTGACCTTGTGTTGCCTTCCGACTTATAAGCGTGAGGCGCTATTTGGCGAACTTTGTCTCATCGAGTAAATTACGTACACATAGAATACGTTGAATATCAAACGTCAAGTAAAACCAGTGAAACAATTCCACCAAAACACAACACACACTTCTAATCTTGATTACTCCCGACTTCCATCTCAACAAAACATTATCACTGTTTCAATGCTATTTCTTATCTGTTACATGCAATATACAATTGAAACAATTAAATGGAATCATTATGTGTGAAAACCGTCAAATACATAAAACTTGACAAATAACACAGCAACATCAGTTCATATTTATTTGAATCTATTCTTACATCAGTGACGATTTGTTCAGTCGATGTTGTTTCACACTCTCTCTAGAAAAAATTCAATAGATAAAGCAACAGTTGACGATTGGCTCAAACAACAATTGCATTATTCTATTATAAATTGTTGTCATAGTTTCGCCTAATAACACTGCGGTGACTGATTCGGTTTGTAGCTCAGACCACTTGTCCCACTAATCTTTAGACCTTGTCCATAATTCGTCGCCTTCATTCGTCCATGTGCTTGCGTATCCCGCCTAATACATGTCAGCTGTATTTGTGTCTGACCATACAATATTGGTGATGCTATATCTATTTAAATCTGCTCACTGGCCTACTCCATTCCACTGCATTCATGCAATCACGAATTCATGAATTCGCTCGCCAGTGTGTTTGCCCTAATCTGTGCATTTTTGGTATGCTGGTCAATTTGTGATGCGTCAAGGATAAACGAATTCAGTGACCTTGTGTTGCCTTCCGACTTATAAGCGTGAGGCGCTATTTGGCGAACTTTGTCTCATCGAGTAAATTACGTACACATAGAATACGTTGAATATCAAACGTCAAGTAAAACCAGTGAAACAATTCCACCAAAACACAACACACACTTCTAATCTTGATTACTCCCGACTTCCATCTCAACAAAACATTATCACTGTTTCAATGCTATTTCTTATCTGTTACATGCAATATACAATTGAAACAATTAAATGGAATCATTATGTGTGAAAACCGTCAAATACATAAAACTTGACAAATAACACAGCAACATCAGTTCATATTTATTTGAATCTATTCTTACATCAGTGACGATTTGTTCAGTCGATGTTGTTTCACACTCTCTCTAGAAAAAATTCAATAGATAAAGCAACAGTTGACGATTGGCTCAAACAACAATTGCATTATTCTATTATAAATTGTTGTCATAGTTTCGCCTAATAACACTGCGGTGACTGATTCGGTTTGTAGCTCAGACCACTTGTCCCACTAATCTTTAGACCTTGTCCATAATTCGTCGCCTTCATTCGTCCATGTGCTTGCGTATCCCGCCTAATACATGTCAGCTGTATTTGTGTCTGACCATACAATATTGGTGATGCTATATCTATTTAAATCTGCTCACTGGCCTACTCCATTCCACTGCATTCATGCAATCACGAATTCATGAATTCGCTCGCCAGTGTGTTTGCCCTAATCTGTGCATTTTTGGTATGCTGGTCAATTTGTGATGCGTCAAGGATAAACGAATTCAGTGACCTTGTGTTGCCTTCCGACTTATAAGCGTGAGGCGCTATTTGGCGAACTTTGTCTCATCGAGTAAATTACGTACACATAGAATACGTTGAATATCAAACGTCAAGTAAAACCAGTGAAACAATTCCACCAAAACACAACACACACTTCTAATCTTGATTACTCCCGACTTCCATCTCAACAAAACATTATCACTGTTTCAATGCTATTTCTTATCTGTTACATGCAATATACAATTGAAACAATTAAATGGAATCATTATGTGTGAAAACCGTCAAATACATAAAACTTGACAAATAACACAGCAACATCAGTTCATATTTATTTGAATCTATTCTTACATCAGTGACGATTTGTTCAGTCGATGTTGTTTCACACTCTCTCTAGAAAAAATTCAATAGATAAAGCAACAGTTGACGATTGGCTCAAACAACAATTGCATTATTCTATTATAAATTGTTGTCATAGTTTCGCCTAATAACACTGCGGTGACTGATTCGGTTTGTAGCTCAGACCACTTGTCCCACTAATCTTTAGACCTTGTCCATAATTCGTCGCCTTCATTCGTCCATGTGCTTGCGTATCCCGCCTAATACATGTCAGCTGTATTTGTGTCTGACCATACAATATTGGTGATGCTATATCTATTTAAATCTGCTCACTGGCCTACTCCATTCCACTGCATTCATGCAATCACGAATTCATGAATTCGCTCGCCAGTGTGTTTGCCCTAATCTGTGCATTTTTGGTATGCTGGTCAATTTGTGATGCGTCAAGGATAAACGAATTCAGTGACCTTGTGTTGCCTTCCGACTTATAAGCGTGAGGCGCTATTTGGCGAACTTTGTCTCATCGAGTAAATTACGTACACATAGAATACGTTGAATATCAAACGTCAAGTAAAACCAGTGAAACAATTCCACCAAAACACAACACACACTTCTAATCTTGATTACTCCCGACTTCCATCTCAACAAAACATTATCACTGTTTCAATGCTATTTCTTATCTGTTACATGCAATATACAATTGAAACAATTAAATGGAATCATTATGTGTGAAAACCGTCAAATACATAAAACTTGACAAATAACACAGCAACATCAGTTCATATTTATTTGAATCTATTCTTACATCAGTGACGATTTGTTCAGTCGATGTTGTTTCACACTCTCTCTAGAAAAAATTCAATAGATAAAGCAACAGTTGACGATTGGCTCAAACAACAATTGCATTATTCTATTATAAATTGTTGTCATAGTTTCGCCTAATAACACTGCGGTGACTGATTCGGTTTGTAGCTCAGACCACTTGTCCCACTAATCTTTAGACCTGTGGAGATGGTAGAACAAACGTTTTTTGAATTTATTGTGGTTAATTTCGACTGTTTGTGCATTTACTATAAAATAATTTTACATGTTGTTAAGTGTGTTACCTTGTATATAAGTAACGTTGTCTACCCGATTTTTCGGTTCTGTTGTACACGTAGCACGGCACTCAATGCCTGAGCCTATCAAATACACTTTATACACACAACTTCTGTTCTCATTCTTTCAATAATATGCTAAACGGATTCTGATACGTATTTTGTCTACATTTATAGACTACAGTCATACGTATAAACTACCTTACGGATATTTACATTAATTGTATTACTAATCTTCTATAATTGTGGATTTTTTAGTACCAATCACAACCGAACACGTACAAGCAGCCGTATAAAGTAACGTCCTTACATTTTTTGATTGTATTTATTACATTTAATCGATATATTTCAATATACATCTGTTTGTATTCAATAACTTTGTTGATATTTTGAAATAATACATTGATTAATCGACCACCACTATCTTTCTTCCAACGTATTCATACACCACAAAACATAGCCCGTCGATGCTGTCGGTAGTTTGGCATTCACAGCACATGTCCCAACCACCTCAACTGATGGTGTTTCATTACTTCATCTATTGATTTGCCATCCTTAACTAGTGCTCGTTTCATAACGACAGCATTGCTTACTCAATTGTCCCACGATACACGAGCAATGCTTTGGAGTCATCCATGACCGAATACCAGTAACCTACGAAGATCTTCTACTCTAAACGGTCATGTTTCGCATCAATATATCAGAACGAAGCGAACTACTGCTCAGTACGACCGTCCTGGATCTGAGTGCGATGAGGAGCGGAGTCAGCTTAGGCGCAGGCTAACCAAAAGCCTACGCAATGATCGAGAACAGTGGTGGGACAATTTTTGGTATGCCAAGATTAAACGTTTTCAGCGACCTGGACGCCAGAAGAAATATCGGAAGGAAACATTTAAGTGCTCCACCTGCTTTATCGATTGCTTTTTTTCTAGAGTTGGTCTTCAAATGCAATTGTACGACTGCTCGGTGCTGTAAGAATAGATTCAAATAAAGTTGAACTAATGTTGCTGTTTTTTTTTGGCAAACTTTTCTGTATTTGACTGTTTGCACAACTTTGTCAGGATAATTAACTGTAAAAAATTAAAGATTGCTACACTTTTTCCTTATTTTTGCTATAGATTTTGGAAATTTTGAGAGTAACACCTATAAATATTGTGGCCATATGAAAACAACAACTTAGTTTTTGTTCTCTGGTCATTAATAATCTTTTATCTAATGTTTTTTTTATTCTGTGCCTTCAGTATGGCGGATTTTTCGGTCGCGCTGGTTGGTTTATGTTTACTGTGCATGACTTGTGAGTTACTTTCTTTTGTCTAATCTCGACTGCTTCTACGTTGCATCTCAACATAACATCACTCAAACGATAGTTCTCTCGTGGGTCATTATGTTATTTACGAAAATTGAGTTTATTCACGATAACAGTTTCATCACAAACTGACAGCATCTAATCAAGATTTTCGTCCATCATACTATATGAATGTTGGTGGTCGATCGATGCTGGTTGTAAAATAGATAACTTATATGTCTATAACGTAGGAAGGAATTTAGGTATAAATTCGTATGTGTGAATTTGTCTATTACACACTTGTTGTTACTAACGCTTTACCAAAAACACAAATTAACTAATAGTGTTTACCCTTATTACCTGTCCGTTATTTTCGTCTTCGACCATCTTCCCGCTCTAACACGAATATTTGTGTCTGCCGTGTCAGCTGAACAAATTAAATGTACAATATCCAAGCTCTTTTTCTCAAGCTATTCAAAACAAGTTGATTTCTTCACGCTTGACCCTTGTTCTTTCGGTAGGTTTTCAGTTGTTTGGCAGTGTCTAATGAATAGATTAAAGTTCACTCGATGGATATCTAGTCACTCGACCGTCTAATTGTAGTCATTTCGGAGTTGGTTGTGAGTTTGTATGTTCGTTGATCTGAATGAAAACGTTTTTTTCTGAGCAGTAGGGTTTCCAGATACCAGCGGCTATCAAAATTTCATGCCGGTCATCAGTAAGTTGCAACGTGGAGAATAATGAGTAAACATTCTAGTACTAATGGGAAGACCTCAGAAGTCTGTTGATAAATAGATAAGTCAGTTACCTAACCAGTATTGAAAATCGTGCGAGAGGAGTAAAGTGTAAACAAAGAAGAGTAAACAGAGCTAATAAGTGGGACAGATTGAGTTAGTGATCTGAGTGGAAGACGTAATTTTTCGAGGATTGCCTTGTGAGTAGTGGTGATGATGCATCGGTATGGTGCTCGCGTTAGGACTTTTCGACGTGGCTAATATGTAACACGCCATAATCGGATCACCTCTGATTCTACTGTAACTCAGTTAGAGTGATCCCAAATGCTGTTGCCTATCTTCGTAAGGTTCATTCTTCAACCCTATCATCCATTTGGTTACTGTCTGTCAATTCAATGTCCATTATGCATTGCACGAGATAGTGTAAACCAATTCGATTCTCTACTCTTTCTCCGTTTTCTTTCGCTAATGTTCTAGGTCTTTTGTAGGCACTCCACGATCTACTGATAGTTTATGAGTGATTTGAATGAATACGTTTGTTTCAGGGCAGTCGGGTTTTTGGACACCAACAGCTATCACAATATCAGGGCAGAATAACTATGAAGTGGAATTTCGAAATGTCTATTTTTTAATCGTATTCACTGTCGATTCTCCAATTTGTGTTAGATCATCCTGCTGCTCAATCAAATCCGGTTGGCTTCTAGTGGACCTTTAGATCTTTCCGTCGTCAGGCAAAATCGATGCTAGCGAGAACTGGACCTTTGATGGTCCAGTTTAGGACTCTCGGTGTTCAGACTCGCCAACTTTCGTGCACTCTATTTTCCCTGGTACGAAACCTGCTTTTTCTAAGGTAGTTTTAAGCCGAGAAAGGAGCTGATCTTTGAATCTGATTTCCTCAACTTTCACAAATACGAGTGTGTGAGGTACTTTGGTAAAGGCTTTTGCACAGTCTGAAAATATTAGATGCACCGATATTTTTCGGTTTCTGGTTTCCTTAATACCAAGTCAGGAGTATTATGGCTAATCCGTCAAGCATCATCCAGCACTAGGTTTATGTAGTACTTTGAAAGTACGGATACCCGATTCAACTGATCAGGATTTCAAAAAACGCAAAGGGTGGATGCACCTGCACCACTGCGAAAGATTTCGGGCCATGACATTCAAGGTGTCTCGCTCCAGATTATTAAGTTATCAAGATCACCCTGAATCCTGGCTAAATTTTCGTCCACATCTTCAGGCTCACAGCTGTATTCTATTTCCAAATCATCAACATTTAATTATACTCCTCCAAATTTTATAGCAATACTTATATCGTTTATGTGCATAAGAAACAAAAGTGGACCTAATACACCCCCCCTCTGGATAACTCCACTGGTTATTGTTCTCGGTGATGAACGACAGTCGCCGTACTTAACCATTTGTTGTCGCCAATTCAGGAATGAAGCAAACCATGAATGTAGTGGGTTAATGGTTCCGAATGACTTTAGTTTACCGATAAGCCTTTTGTGTGGGACTTTATCAGAAGCCTTCTTAGAGACTAAGCAAAGGATTAATACTTGAAGACGTTTATCTTGTTTATGCGTGATATCATTGGAATAATCTAACAGACATGTGTCACACGACCTGGACCTCAAGAACCTTTGCTTGGGGGTCGATATCAGATTCTGAATAAGTGGATGTCGTAGTAACTCTGCCTTAACTACCTTCCCCATCACCCTAGATACTAATGAAGTTATGTTTATTAGTCGATGATTTTCAACATTCGCTGCAGACCCAGATTTATTTGTGAGGAGGATATGTGTAGTCTTTCAGTTATTAGGGTAACACTCTGTGGAGAGTGATATAATAAATAGTTTGAGAAGAATAACACAAAGATCATTGCTACCATTTTTCAGCATGCTGGTTGGGATACCATCTGGCCCTTCAATGTAACAGTGCTTCAGTGCACTAATCGCCTTAAAAATGTTCTCTACACTAAGGTAAACACTGGCGATTTCACAGGAAGGAACTTGGGTCAGGTGTGATTTATTTGTTGGTATTTCGTTCGTTTATACAGCACAACACGTTGTTTTAGCAGCTCTGCGATGTTTTTGCGGTCTGCGTACACTCGCTTGTCCTTAGTAATTTTGCTCCTTCCTTCCTCTTTAGAGCATTCAAGTTTATTCCGAAGGAGT